>CAJVRM010000074.1:105180-121993 GCA_911693285.1 Hymenoscyphus albidus | reverse complement strand
AAATCGCGTTGTGGAATAGCTCCCTTGACGCGGTCGTAAGTAGTAGAATATGGCGCATCGTACCTTGTACAAGCTGCTTTCAAGCTTGTAAATTGACCCTTATTGTATGCACTGATTGCAAGAGCAATTTGACCTTCTTTTCGAGACATTTGAACAATAATTGGGTAAGTTATGTATATTGAAAGTGTGTAGGGTGGTCAATGGTGGGGTAAAAAATCCGGACTCCTTATAAATCCGGACTCCTTATGAAGTACGTTAATTACTTAATCGATTAGTAATTAACTAAATTATAATTAAATAGATTAAGAGACGTTTAGTTAATCTAAGTAATTAGAATAATATTATAACGTGCATGTATAGCGAACCGGCCAAACAAGCGAACCGGCCAAAACCCGGCGACCCCACCACACCTCCACGAAATATTAAATTTCTCTACAACGAAGGATGCCTCTGAAAAATGACGAAAGCCGGTTAATCTTAGCTATCTAAGCTATGCAAAAAGACCCAAATTTACGTGCTCGAGCTGCTGCCAGGACCTATTCTGTAGACCACCGGTGATCTTAAGCTAAAGACGCCAACGCCTCCAAACTCCCCCCCGTATTCCGCTCAGCCTTGGGTTTCCCAGACACCAAATAGCCCTACTGAAGCCTTATCACAGACTGCATTTATTAAAGATCGAATTTTACGCCACCAAATTAGCTCTCCAACCCCTATTTACGAGCCATTGACCAGTTTACGAAGGGTGCATCAAAAGTAATGCACCAGATAGTACTATTGAAAGCTGAGAACCAGAGACTTCGACAAGCAAATGAAGTACTAAGTAAGCGCCGTAGAGCTAAAAAAACACGCCTACAGCAAGGAGGATCACTTAGTCAACAGGAAGCGCAGGACCTACAGGATGATAGAGACGTTGGTGAGCAGGTAATGCAGGAAATAAAGAGAGGTAGTGGTCGGAAGCCGAGGGAAGAATCACGTGCACGGCGCTGTGGCAACTGCGGAGAGACTGGTCATAATACGCGCACCTGTAATATTATAGAGGAAGTATCTGAGGAAGAAATTTCTGAATAGTGTTTTTTAATTAGAGGCGTTGTGGTAGAGTTCTTACAATTTCAATCGCGAGTGTAGAAAATTTTGGCCGGTTCGCTTGTTTGGCCGGTTCGCTATACATGCACGTTATATTATAACGGCAAAAGATAAAAATACTACCTAATTAATTTTTTTCAGCGAAAATAATTAGTAGAGTAGAGTCGAGTAGAGCACCTACTCAACCCTACTTGAGTAGGATTTAGCCCTACTCTAACCTACTCGCCAAGAGTTAAGTAGGTTAGAGTACTACTTGAGTAGTACGGAGTAACTCGGACCGAGACTCCGTAGCGCGCCTAGGGGTTCCGGCTTGTCGGTCCACCTGCTCGGACTTAGCCGACTACATAAGCGAGTTCCTTGAATAGTAAGTTTATATAAGCTTTATATATATTAAACTCCTTGCTATTTAGTTCTATAGACTCTTCCTTTAAACTAGTAGAAGGCAAATAGCGGTAGCTATACTATTTAATCTTTATATATATTAAACTCCTTGCTATTTAGTTCTATAGACTCTTCCTTTAAACTAGTAGAAGGCAAATAGCGGTAGCTATACTATTTAATCTGTTACTCCGTACTACTCAAGTAGTACTCTAACCTACTTAACTCTTGGCGAGTAGGTTAGAGTACTACTTGAGTAGTACGGAGTAACTCGGACCGAGACTCCGTAGCGCGCCTAGGGGTTCCGGCTTGTCGGTCCACCTGCTCGGACTTAGCCGACTACATAAGCGAGTTCCTTGAATAGTAAGTTTATATAAGCTTTATATATATTAAACTCCTTGCTATTTAGTTCTATAGACTCTTCCTTTAAACTAGTAGAAGGCAAATAGCGGTAGCTATACTATTTAATCTATTTTAGCGAGAGGGTATTTACAAATACTAGCTTTTTGTACTTTAGTTACTACTTATAGTAAAACTACTTAGGTATTACTTAAGTAGTCGAATCTACTACTCTAACCTACTTAACTAAATCACCTACTTAAACCTACTCTAACCTAATTAAGTATAACCCGGATATACTTAAGTAGTCGAGTAGTTCTTTCTTTCGCTGATTTTTTTGCGACAAAAATGCCACCTGTATACCACTCATCTTTTTTATATACGTTTTATATACAAATTTAATGAAAATGGAACTTGTGGTATATCTGTCGTAAAACAGTAGCATTTCTGTCGCTTAATAATCACTTGCTATATATCCTAATAGCCTCGAATATAGTAAATAGCTAGCTTGTTTACTAGCGCGAATCCTTGTTTATCAATGGTCTCCATCTAAGTATAGCCTCTATAAAACATTAACTAGTTATATACTAACAACCTTAAAGCGCTTGTAATATACCATTTGCGTGCTACTGAAATAGAACGCCCCGCGCCGTCGCGTACTCCATAGTGCCGGCCACGAAGTTGAGGATATTGCTCAGGAACAACTAATAATAACCGTAAGCACAAGGGTAAGGAATACTAGGCTTAACCACCACTAATATCGACAAGAACTAGCTTACGAGGTATCAAGAAATAGCGAGTAGTTAGCTAATTTACTTTGTTTATTATTTTCGTAGTGCCTTGCTCATAAAGTCTGATAAAGAAACAAAAACGTTATAATAATAAAAATACTACTTTTTAGCGACAGATATGCCCCTTTATTCACGATAGAAATGCTACCTTTTTACGACAAGAATGCCACCGATGATACAGACATTACTTTACGAGTAATTTTACTAGTAAACTAGTGACATGGCACACAGGTGGCATTTCTGTCGTTTTTGATTAATTGGGTGGCATTTTTATCTTTTGCCGATATTATAAAGTACTACTAATATAATACGCTTAGGGAACCTATTAAAACGCTAATAAATAGAGAAAACAAGAGTTAAAATATAATAGGTAATTTAATAACTAAGGACAAGGAACGTTCCTATAAACTAGATATTATAACTAGTATAGAGGGTTACGTACGATTATATAACTCCCTTCTAATCCTACTTATATAGCAGAGTTTTCTCGTCTAATTCTAGGCTCCTTAGAGCATTTTTAACCTACTTCAGCTGTCTACTCTGTCCTTTATCGTATATAGTGTAGGGGCTCTCGCTTAACTTACACATGGTCCGCCGAGCACCCTCCGAGCCCTCGGTCTACCGGTCCGAGGGCTCGGCCCGTATTAATCAATTTAATTAGATTATATAATTAATTAAGTGATTGATTAAGATTAGGAGGTCTAGTTGATTAGAATAATTTACATTAAGAGCTCGTTAGTTAGTCTATTCTAATCATTTCTCACGCTACTTGATAGAAGCCGGAGCTGTGCGTGGAAGTTGATATCGGATGTTCCGTATGCTTGAGTTTAACAGATATCACTATAGAGTTAATAACTCTACAACTTCGAAGAATAACGGTATCCCCGAATACGTTAAGTTGTGATTGTGGTTTGTTTACTGTGACCGCCTAGGCAGATTATTCCGGGGGAAAAACAAGTGGAAATAAAATCTGGTATCCTCATTCATATGGTATTTGCCAGGAGCTATATCTTTTATGGTAATTTTCTATTGTCAAATATCCTATCCGTATACAGGTACTTTCATGTCCTAATTAAGACCCCGATACGCGTTGATGTCGCATTGAATAATCTACTTCTTGCAATTCCTGAGTGTCAGAATTATCCAGATCGAGTCAGCATTCCGGAGGGTTACTTCCACAACAATCAGCATGTGATTCAAGGATAAATGAGGCCCTGATGTGGAAATTCTTGGCTCCCGAAGTCAGTGCCTTCAACCTTCCTTCGTGTTCGAAGTTCTTTCTCGTTCCCATCATTTCCCAGAACGGCAGAACGTGTAGTTTACTGGGTATAGTGATAGTTCACGTATCATACTCTTCTATCGTCAATTCGGACCTATAATTATTCGTATTCGCAACATCTTCTAACCAGAGTTTTACGATCGTCTGATCCAACGCTCGTTCGATGAGCGTGCCAAGAGTTTCCCAAAACTCATGAGTTGTAAGTAGTTTGTCTAAAGGTCTGCTAGTGCATAAAGTTCCCATTGAAACAATCGCACGGGGAATACGCTAGCTTTTCACTCGGTCCGATTCGCTCGATATGACCCCGACATCTTGGGCCACCAGGGCGATCTGCTTCTTTTTGGAATTGCATGAATGATACCGCAACGGTTTTACGTGTTCTAGTTTTTCTCTCCAGCAAGAAAATTTCTCTCCAGCACGAAAATCTATAGAAAGAAAGCCTCTCCCTCGATTTTCGTCATCAAAAATCTCCAGGCCACACAAACAGAAATTCAAAGTATCAATTCATAAATCAATCTCTTTTATTCATCATGGAGAAAGTCGAAACATGCCTCGTAGATATCGAGCGCAAGCTTGGGAAAGTCATGAAGATCTCAGAAAAAGGACCAGACAAGATGAAGATCAAGGATATGGTCAAAATGGTCACCAAAGGAAACTCCATCATCAAGACAAACGATAAAATGATGAAAGAATACAGGGTAAACTTCCTCTCTTCGTGTCACCTAAGTTTATGTTTCCTTAAATCGAGAAAAAAAACACTGACACTCCTTGTAGGCCTTGACCCCAAGCGAGACCCAGAATCAAACCATTGTAAACCACATGAAGAAGATTCTCGAGCTTCAAGAAAAGCAAATGCAAGATGCCATCAACAACAAGCCTCATTTCGACAAGATCCACGCTGCAGGAATGGTCAAGAAGAACTTGAAGAAGAATGAACCACAAGGTGATGCACTTAGTGATTTGTTGATCGAGAAGTCTTCGCCTTTCCCCAGCCAGAAGTCGGAAGCTATGGCAATGAAGGCTAGAAGCAAGAAGAGCTTCAATGATGTTATGAAGGTTTATGAGGGTGCCACTGGTGGTGAGGATCAGGTAACTGAGGCTGTTGATGATTCGGACTAAAAGGGAGAGGAGATGGGATCTTGGTGCAGTCATATCCAATGGTGTACGTAGAAAAAAGCTCTCTGAGGAAACTCAATATCTAGGTATTGAAAACAATCTTCATTGGTCCTAGGCCTTTTCCTAATGATGGCATTGGTGACAGTACCTAGCAATGAATCTGCAGCAGAAGCTTAAAAATGTCCCAATTTTTCCACGTGCCTTGGTCTCTTTTCTCGCCAGTTATCAGGTAGAAGCTTAATGTAAAGCTGGCAACAAGAACTGACTGATGTCAAAGTTCTACCATGTAAGGTTTAGTGGCTCAAACGCAGCGGGCTACGCCAATGGTGACGCTAAAACTTCGGGCTTCTACACAGAGCCACATGTGGCTGGGCGAGTCATAATAAAACCCTCCCCTCACCCCCAATCAGAGGTCAATCGCGAGATTTATTGTTTTGCGGAAGAACGCATGAAGTTCTATGCACAGTTGACGGTATCTGTGGTAATAACAGCCGTGCAGAGGGGAGAAAGGGGGACAAGAAGTATAATTACTGCCTTTACTAGTTTGGAACGTGGGTGAGCTAGTGATTGGCAACTGGTTTTGGAGAAACCCTTTTAGTAGAAGAAAGTGACTTTTAGTAGAAGATATAGGTGAACGAAAAGTCAAGAATCATGTATAATAACGTGAGAATCGTGAATGAGTGCTCAAAATAAATTCTCATTAATTAATGAGTGGGGTATTTTGAACTATCGACGGCTCTAAGTCTTGATATTCGCTTCAAGTTAGCGAGACATTTTTGTGCAAGCGAGTTTTAGTGGTCAGATTTGGCGCATACTATAAAGCTTCGGCTAGAAATCCCGTGGAGTTTTTCGAAGCTTGTAAAGAATTTTGTGCAACACCTCGTTCTGAGTGGTATAGGGTACTGTAGAAGTCGGTGATACAAAAACGATACCGCGAAGCTTATTGAAATATACTTTTAGTAAGGTTATTTGATTCATGAAGGAATCAACATATCGGCTATTCAGGATTTCGCTACCTCTTTGCAGGAAACCAATTACAGAACCATTGCTTCCGGAGCATAAGGAAGAAGGGTTGGTTCTTCTTAATTCTTGGCTTTCATTACAAATAAACAAATTTTCAGCCAACTCCCGTAAAGTAAAGCTCGCCAACTCAATGTTAATATCAGAATGGGTAACACTGTACGTCTAGACGAGCGTAACGATCGCATGCTCATTTATTTCGATGGTTCCTTGTTCCATGAGCAAAAGATATCTGAATCCAACCCAGATTATCCTTTAGACCTTCTTCCTGAACTTAAGCCTCCAAACTATCTCGAGTCTGTTGACTCCCGGATCAAAATTTGAGATTAATCTCGCTAATTTGACTAAAAGAATGAAGGGGACACATCTGTTGCAACTGGCTGATGAAATTTATTAAACTCTTCCGTCCCTTCAATACTGACCTTCGATTGGTAATGTGTGTAATCTCTCTTCCCTCCTCCGATCGAATCAGTCATGTATGATCGCTCCGTCGATATGAAAAAACCGTGATGGTGCAAAAGTAACTGTAATATGGTCGTCCAGTCGGCATATGGAGCGCGCAGAATACGGCGAGGATGACAAATGCGACAACCAGAAACTTTCTCCAGGTAATAAAAACCCTCCGGTCGATTTATGCTATTGATTTCTAGGGCAATATGTACAGTTTTCGAGAACCACCCGCTTTCAACACACCAGTATCTCCAACCTTGTGGCCTCAATTAAGTAGGGAACCATATATTCGAGAATAATCAGTGACCAGACCCCTGGGTCGGATTCTCTGGTTTTCTAGGTCTCTCCTCAATTGTTAGATGGGTTGTGGGCCTCGATAGAAATGCAACTCGACGGTTTTCCGGCTCACCCCATCCTTGCCGGTCCTATATTTTAATGATCGACATATCATTAACCTTGTGCGCACTTGACTGAAAAGGCTTGTCTTTACTCTGTGACCCACTATTGCCATTGTCCAATACCTGAGCACAAATATCGCGGGTCTTTACTCGTTACGGTAGGTGGTAACAAACTGACATGCGGGGTACTTTATTTACACCCTGGTTGCCATTTCAAGGTACAAAATTGCAGCCGTTGGTAGGCAAATCTGAGATAACATTTTCTAACCTCTGCCGTTGTGTACTTCATCGCTCTAGAACTTTAGAACTTACCTTTTTCTTTTCGCTTTCCTCTCGGCTAGTCGGAGCAAAGTTGCCCATTTTTTGATCTTTTCTAGACCTAAATTTTGTAATTCACAAATTCGTCCATAAGGTACCACAGGTGAGGGGAAGTGTCTGCAAGAGATACTGTATGTACGATGATCCCTTGGCATCCGATTTCTACTTTCCTATTTGGCTCATTGCGATAAGATTTTTGGTTCTTTCATACAGTATGTATAATAAACAATCCCCCAGAATGTTTTGCTCGATGTTGCTCCTATAATTTCACTCAATTCCCTCGGTCAATCATGCAGCTGCTAGCCTCATCAAAATCGAGTTGGCAGTACCTTGGAGTCTTAACCCAATTGGTGCTTGCTCAGCAAGTTAATTCTGCACCAAGTCCTCATCGTCGCGAGGTGGGGGGAAACTTGATCGATGACGACCCATTTGAGGTTTTGGATCCCCAAAATTGGGTTGATCCAGCAAATATGACCTGGGCTGACTTCAAAGCCCCACCTGGCACGACTTGGGCTGACCCCTCAAGAAAAGGTTCCAATAGGAATTTCAATATTGCACTCGTCACTGTCGATTACGCAGATAAACCTTTCACGATTACTTTACCTACTGGATCAACCATTTTCAATAATCCACAGCCATCTGCGGGTAACATCTCACGAGAAGCTGTGCCGGGTTTCTATCGAGACTTTTTGAATACCCCCGGTGTACTCAATAAAGGACATACGCTTCACGAATATTGGATGAGTGACTCTCAAGGTCGATTTGGGGTGGACCTTACTGCATTTGGTGCATATCGATTGCCACTGGCATCCTACCAGTACGGGATCGATGATGACTTTAACACTGGTGCCTGTCCAGTCGCTGACCCGCCATGCAACTTTGAGATTCGAGGAGATGCTCTTGCAGCATGGCGTGCAGAAGTTGGAGATGATGTTGCAGATTCTTACGAGCTCGTCTTTATTCTTTCCGCCGGTCAGGACGAGTCATCAACATGGCAAGAGTTTGGAGAGATGAAATTCCAAACCAAGGAAGATGTCCCAGATTCTTTTGGCCCACCTGTAGGCAGCAATGTATCGCATGTTAACTATGCGAAAACCAGATATGTGGAATGGTCTTCTTTCGCAGCCTCGTCGACCATCTGGCCAAATGCAGGAGGTGGATCCAGTACACAAGCAGAAAGCTCCGGAATGGCAACTTATGCACATGAATTGAGCCATCTGTTGAACATTGGAGACAATTACAACAACCCATATGGTGTACCTCTACGTCGCGCTTATACTGGGCCTTGGTCCATGATGTCTCGAGGAAGTTTCAACGGACCTGGAGGACCCCATACAAGATGGCAAATTCCAGCCCAAGAAGGAGGTTCCTTGGGATCACATCATACTGTAAGGGATAAAGCTCAACTAGGACTCATTGGAGATGAGAGTATTCTTCAAGTATCACGAGAAGCATTGCCTAGTTCCGGCCCAGTCACAGCCCAAATCACAGCTCGCGCGGTGGACCCTGGCCCAACCAGTCTCTTGGGTATCAGAGTCGAGATGGATAGTGATAACTCTCCCACGTGCAGTATTAACACTGACGTGTTTTGTGACGGTGGCGGTTATGATGCTTATTTTCTTGAAGTGATTGATCGGATGGGTGCTGATTCTTTTACTCCGGATCATGGTGTGATGATCAGTAAGAGTAAGGAAGACCGAGGCGGCATGTTCCAATGGACGATTGATGCGAATCCTCAAGATATTGAACTTCTTGACTTCTACAGACCGGATGGCACACCTTCTTATATCACTCTGGGTGATTACCGACAATTGGCCGATGCCCTATTTCATGCTGGCACTGGATCTGGAAGCGAATTTGAATATGTCGATACGGCGAATAGACTGCACTTCTATATCATCGACATTCATCGCGACGATACTGGGGTTCTTTCATATACAACTGCTGTTCGATCAACCACGAACGGGACCAGTTCTCACGTACATGGAGTGGCTCTTCTTCCTGGGCTCGCAAAGGAAGCACGAAGTGCAACAATCCAAAATGGAGCCACTTGCTCTTTCCAGCTCTCCAATAGTGGTACTTTCTCGCCTACAGCTATGGAAGCTGGACACCCTGGCGATGTTTCGGCACACCTCAAGTCCGACGTATATCGTCTGAAGGCTGAGGTCGAAGGCTCTGGGTGGAATGTTATATTGCGTAACGAGTTGGTAGCTGTTGAGTTTGGAAGTTCGGTCACGGTGCAGGCTGCGATTGCTGCTGCGGATGGTGCTTCCGAATCTCCCATGATTAAGTTGACTGCTATATCTGAAATTGATCCCTCAGTTTCGGCAACTACTACTTGTTTGGTGGGTTAGAATAGTGAATTGGGATTATAGATAGTTTATTAGGAATTGATAATGTAATTTCTACTCCATTAAATTACTTGAATGCTAACCACTTGATTACTGACAGGTATTTTGTTAGATTTATAATCCCCCCTTTTTGATGTATTTTTATAAAAGATAAAGTAGTTTTATATAGAGTTTTATGTATAGTTTATTTAGTTACATACTTATACTAAAGACGTCTCTACATATTTGTAGACGTTTTATACTAATAGTATCTACTATCGTAACGCTAATTAGACTATGTAAAACGTCTAGGCTACGCTAAGATAATTATAAATTAACAAGCTGATAGCTAATATACGGGGCTAGTTCTAATATATGTTCCTAAACTTTAGACCTCGATTTCGAGCTATCGTTCTTCTATAGCTTCTTTACGCTAAGAAAGCAAGGGGGTTTAACCTACTTAATATTATTATAATTACTTAGGATTTACAAGAATCTGAACAAGGTCGAAGAGAGGTAAAAATATCTCGCGTTACTTACACAGGGCATAGACTTCCTTATTATTTACCTAGCTTTATCTAAGCGAGTTATTTTTGAGGCAAACGCTTGACATTAGTTGAACTCTACCCATATAGCACCCTTCTGTAGCGGACTTTCGGAAACAAAACAAACAGCGCCGGAGAAATCAGCTGGGCCTACCAGCTGACCACCCCTCTCTTATTAAGCTTGTCTAGCAACTTTCCGGGGGAAGCGCTACGAACGGCTCCGCTTATTTCCCCGCGCCTGGACAAAAATCCGCTTTTTCATGAAGTAACACTAACGGTTCTTCTTACGCCAAGATGGGCGCCATGAATTAGTAGATTTACCAGAGCTTAATCTTACCGACAGTGGACTGGTACTAGCGGGCGTGATCAAGAAACCAAAGCCACAGGAATTGATTATTAGGGCTGCACTTCTCGCTAAACGCTGCACGCACAGCCACAACGTATTAGAATCGGTGAAAACGTTATACTAGCCCGAAACCCCCAGCCCGAGGATTAATAGAAGAAACTCAAATGCCTTAATCAGAGGCGTTATGATTCCCTTAAATTGCAATGTGTTACGACTCATTGAGAGTGAGTTTCTGGTGGTTGTGGCTAGTTGTGGGTCAGTAGTGCGCTACTGTAAGATTACAGTACAGCACCAGGTACAGGAAAGTGTGTATCGGCATGGCCGAGACATGAACCCAAAGTGTAGCCTAATAATCGACTCCATGAAGGTAAGTTTGAGGGGGGTGGACAGCTGAGGCTGCTCCATGTTGGGCAGATCATATGTGCGAAAAGTCTATAGCATTCTCAAACCGAGTTTCTGGCTCGCTAGACTCGCTAAAAGCCGGGGCCGAGACATACAAGGCTATTAACTTGCAGGGTGCGACTTCGAGCTGTTCAACCCCTTCACCATTCTTTATGGCCCACTTTTCGTATTTTACCTATTCTTTGTTTGGAAGTATCTATTTCTTAATAGCGAATTGGTGATTAATCAGAAGAAAGTAAAAATTCGCATTTCCTTTCGTCTTTTAGTTAATGTCTAGTAGTTACAGTAAGGCTATAATATTGGAGTTATTATAATCTTTGGGGGAGTAGTGGATGTACGGTACTGGATGTACATTAAGACCTTCCCCATATTACAGTGCCTGCTCTTATCAGTAAGCACGTCCTATGGGTCATAATAGTCAGTGGGCTTCCCTCGGCGCTATCGCTTAAGGTCAGGGAAAGCAAATGTCCGGTCAGGCACGCGTATAGGGCTTTTTTCTACAATAAAACGCTACTTCTACAAGTTAGAAAGCCATATAAATAAGACAGGCTTATAGGTATAATTAACTACTGTCCTATATAAAAAGGATACATTTTTTCAATACGATTTACGTCTAATACAGACGAATTTTAGTGTTCTCATACTACTCCTACCTACAAGATTTTGGTAGGGTACGCACGTGACTATAACTTTTGAGTGCGCAAGTACGTCTTTTCCTACTTTTATTTATAGTCTATAATATATAAACACTCTACGGTCGCATTTAGATTATAGATTAGCATATTATAGAGCTAACAAAGGGATTTCTTTTGAGCCTATATAGAAGTTCATAGCTCAAATATTAATGCTAATAGAAGAGACTTATTCCTAACCTGTGTTGTGTAAAATTTACTGGTAGAAGCAACATCGGCGTTAGGTGATTCAGACTTCTTAACCCGACGACTATGAACCCGACGACTATGAACCCGACGAGTACCATATCTATTCTATTTCTTTTTACTTAAGCTGCTCCTCAAATGGTTATAACTCTTGCAGAAAATCCATCTATTCCAGTTACAATTTGACCCCAACTCTCGTATCATCCGCTTGAAATTGGTATGCAGCGTGCAGAACCAGTGAGTGTGTTAAGAGGCTATCCACAGTCGCTACAAGAGAGCATAAGATTCAAGATTATACGACTTTAATACCCTGATTTCAGGGATTCGCACGACTTCACTACCTTTATCCTGCCCCTGTTGGCACGCTGCTTTCTAAAGAACTTTTACTTCTGTTCGGACAAAGGTACGAAGTAGTAGTAGCTTGATTCCTGTTACAGGCAACAGTCTTGAAATCAAGAGGAATTTACTGTAGGTAGCTGTCTTGTAGTAGTCCTCTACAGGGCTAGAAGGTAGCGAGGGGGGACTAATTAGGACGCTTTTATAAATAAATCGCAATTTCAATTATGCCTACCTTCGTAGGATAAGACAAAAGGTACCTATCTAGCTACTCGTGAAGCTACTTAAATCTCAGTACTTTCGAAGTTGCGAATAGCTTCATTTTCCCCCTTGCTCTTGCCTTGTTATCCCCGCGGGTCAGGCGTCCTACAGCTTCAGCATCGATATCCAGGGCTCAAATTGCCTCCAAGACGTATTTATCCCTTCAATTGTGCACGACGAGGGTCGCGCAAGGGATGGAAGAGAGTTTTACAGGGGAAAAGGTACCACATCTTCAAGGACCATCTGTCGGTCTGTTCTTGCGGAGTTCAAAGTACTTACCCGCTTTTGTAAGGCTAAGCGAGCAAAATGTCAGCTCCACTTAATCGGTTGGAGCACATGCCTAAAGCATGGACAACCCCGACCACTGAAAAGGAAGAGAAAATTCCGTACCTTACCGACAAAAGCTCTACGGCACATAGACACCTGGATATCTATAACTGATGACCAAAATCGGAATGAAAGTCTGTAATATATATGCCCTTTTTATGCCGACTTTACCTACTTCCATACTTCTGTATATACTACGATTTATGCATTGTGTTACGTGCTTGACTAGAAATAGGGGGGACGGGGGGGAATGTCTCAAGGGTCATCTGATAGTGGAGTCGGAGGGGTTTACAGGCAGGGGCACACAGGCAGGTAGGGATAAAAGGCAGGTATGCAATCAAGTTGTTCGGGAAGGAAGCTTGACCAAAGCAAAATGGACCATGTGCTTCTGCTTTTTAAAGCTTGATTATACGACTTAAATACCCTGATTTCCGGGTCCCGCACGACTTCACTACGATAACAAACCAGTGACGAGAGTCTGTTTATTAATGGCAACTACCGAGTTTCATCCCTCGGTGTCGGGCGCGGTGTCTGAACAGAGTGAAGTCATACGATTGCCGTAACATTCACAGTATCCACTTCCAACTTTCAACAAAATCGGCATACTGCGAGGAATACTGGATAGCTACGAAGTAGAACGATTATAGACCTGCAGGTACCGCGGTAAGTCGTTTTCAAGGATAATGCTAAGGTGGGAGTAGTGAAATAGCAAAATTTAGCAAGATTCCCTTTTAACCCACTTAGAGAACAGCTTTCTCCAGGTCGTAGGGCAGGAAAGTCCGACCACGAGAAGCTGCCTCGCATCCTAATCTTCTACATGTAAGAAGAAGACTTCTAGAAGTAGCCACTCAGAGCCTACTCGATGCGAAGGGTCAAACTGTCGGTGGTTTAGGCCCAACGTGGATGCTGAAGACTTGATTCCGGATTAAATTAATGCCGAAAAAGGCTTGACTTGATGGTAAAATACACTTTCACTCCCCTATGAATCTTACTCGGTTTTCTCAAGCCGGCTCGATAAGCTTAAGACTCTCATGACAGTTAACCCTCGGTGCTCGGACCAGTAAAAGAATTCGGCGTTCCTGCAGGGTATTGACCCTTAGGGCAGTGTAGAGTCCCATCAAAATATAGGAACACGAGGAATATGTATCACTAGATACATGGGATCAGGCTAGGGGTACATACTACTTCGAAGTATGTGCAGATGCTTGCACCCGCTGGGTCAACGGAGGCTCCATTTATTCGAAAGGCATATCTACACCACTAAGGCGTTTATGTTTCAAGGTCTTTCCTCGCCACCCGTTCTTTCTTCTCTTTTTGTTGTTCTCTCAGTCAATCGCAACTGTCGTCGAGCTCGAAGATCTTGCCTTCAAAAATACATCCATTCGTATTGTAATCAAAATGCATACCTCTACTACCTTCCTCGCTTTTGTTCATCTCGCATCCCTCACCGCAGCCTTCCCATCTTATATGCGGCGGCAGACAAACAACTCTCCTATTTGCCCAAATCTTCCTACACTTGGTGATAACTCCACTGCAAACAACACCAGGCATGCCGACTCCCGTCCCGAAGAGTTCAGAATTATGTCAGAAGAGATGTTCCCGTTCATTCCCCCAGGGCCAAATGATCTTCGCTCCCCATGTCCCGCCGTCAACACCTTAGCGAACCATGGCATGCTACCACGCGACGGCCGCAACGTCGATTTGAATTTGTTCACCAATGCTTCCTGGTTAGGATTCAACATGGGCTACGATACAATGGCACTAATTGCTTTACCGGGAATGCGTTCTTCCACCACAGGAAATTGCAACCCTCCAACTGTGCACCTCTCCGATCTGAAACAACGCGTCCCCAAACTGGTCGAGCACGAAGCATCACTATCGCGAAGGGATGCATTCTTTGGAGGAGCAATAGGCACTTTGGATCAAGAACAATGGAGTAGAACACTGGCGCGTTGGGAGGGTCATGACATTATTACTGTAAGTACTTGTTCTTTCCCCTCCCTCGACAAAGATTCCCTCAGTTTCTAATTCATTGACTAATTTACATTTCAAATAGCTCGATGTAGCAGCCAAAGAGCTCAAGGCCCGCTTCGATTGGAGCAGAGAAAATAACGCCAATTTCACGGCGGATGAAGAGGAGTTCTCTAGACTGCCTTCTTTACTGCAGTACGGTCTCCTCATTACGACTTTCGGCAACATGGAAACGGGGGATGGCAACAAAACTCTGATTAAGTACTTTATAGAGAACGAACGAATGCCATGGTCCTTGGGTTGGCAACCCACCCAAGAGCTTTATTTCCCAAACAATCAGTTGGTTGCTGGGAACATCTCCGCTATTTGGGACTCCTTAGTGGAAGCGGAAGAAACGTGCTGAGGTCAACTCGCAAGCATTGTTCGATTTGGATTGTGCAGTTTATTGACTTAGCGATATTATAAATCTAGTACCTTCCAAGAAAGAATGATATATTATGAAGGAGAGTTCTAGTCACCCTTCCTTTATTCTGGTACAACCATCGGACCACCCACAATGTCTCCATACAAAACAGGTTAGTCCTTTGGGGCATATTAAAATTGATTTGATCCTGCTCAAATACTTAATGAACCCATCCCTAGCAATAATATGAATCGAATACTGGGCCTGCTTAAGTTTGAAGTATCGCGGCGAAAGGAACCACGCCCAGAATGAAATACGAGCCCGGGAATTTTCCGATGAATCAGGAACTTACTGCGATTCATACTCTCCCTCCTGGTTGAAAAGGGTGATTTCTTCTGTGTGTGCTGCCACAAGCAAAGAAACCTTTCGTTTAAGCGGAGGACAGTAACAAGTATCCGAATGTAATGAAGTACCTCCGTATCCTTATTTATTAGAAGTCTTTCTGTGACAAAACCTGCCCTTAAGAGTTCTGTTGAAAATTTCAATACAAAAAGGTCAAATGGACTTAATACTAATTTACAAACCGCAAATCGCAGAAGTCACTTTATATAGCAGGAAGAGCCAGAGAATGGGTTTAGTCTATTAAACTTAGTTCAGAATATTCTACAAACGTACAAGTCCTCTGGGACGGGTATGTCCTATTACGCCCCTCTTTGTACGACCTCTGTCGTACCCCCTTACGTGCCTTTTACGTACCAACTATGTTAATACCCCTTTTAGCTGTTTTATGCTCGCCTTTGTAAAATGTTTCATTTAGGTAATAATTACCTTACTTACTAATAGACTTTAGGTTTAAACCTTAGTCTGTTCTCGCTTATTCTAGAACGTTCGATCACGTGAACCGAAACATTCTAGTATCCCTTTCTATTTATAAGCACTTCTATTCTATTTATAATCTATAGAACCTCCTAGAATCTATCTAGGGAGTATATATAGACCTTTACTGTCCTTATAGTTAGAAAAATCAAGTCATTTTCACAAGTCAAATTCTTACTCTTTTGATTCTTAGTCTGTTCTCGCTTATTCTAGAACGTTCGATCACGTGAACCGAAACATTCTAGTATCCCTTTCTATTTATAAGCACTTCTATTCTATTTATAATCTATAGAACCTCCTAGAATCTATCTAGGGAGTATATATAGACCTTTACTGTCCTTATAGTTAGAAAAATCAAGTCATTTTCACAAGTCAAATTCTTACTCTTTTGATTCCCGATGTACCTAACAGTCATCTGACCATCCTACTTCCACTGTCTTATATACACTCTGTATATAACCGATACCTCTTACATAAAATAGTATTAGAAAGAAAAGAGAAGAGGAGGTAGATAAAAGAGCAAGAACAGGGAAGTACAAACAATCCTTTAATGTAATACGTATATTAGCTTAGCCTTTTCAGAAATCAGGAAGGTAGTATTAGGGGCTTAAGTATAAGCGACGGACGCGCGTATAAATTAAATACTTTCCCCCTGCTCCTTTCCTTCTAAACAATATACTAGGGCATAAACCCTATACAATAGCGAGTATGGGATAGTTACGTAACATGTAGTAAGGGTAGTAGGTGTGAGGGTTGGAACCCATGATGGAGGCTCGGGCCATGCCCTCGCTAAGCACTGACCAAAGTCCCCGCTCAGCATTGGCCATTGCTCCACTGCTAAATTGGTTTCTCCTTTTCTACACTTTTCTACTCTATTCTCTTGACGTCACGTATTTGTCAAACAGTTTCTTGGAAGACTCCAGAAACTCTTCCTCTCTCTATATATAGAGGAAGAGATTGCATGTA
>CAJVRM010000074.1:15714-105065 GCA_911693285.1 Hymenoscyphus albidus | reverse complement strand
GGCCATGCCCTCGCTAAGCACTGACCAAAGTCCCCGCTCAGCATTGGCCATTGCTCCACTGCTAAATTGGTTTCTCCTTTTCTACACTTTTCTACTCTATTCTCTTGACGTCACGTATTTGTCAAACAGTTTCTTGGAAGACTCCAGAAACTCTTCCTCTCTCTATATATAGAGGAAGAGATTGTATTTATGTAGTCTTCACGCACTTCTTAATTGAATATTCGAAACCACACCTTTGAGCTATTCGAGGTCTGGCCTCTCACAGTAGGTATGTATTGGGTTGAAAGGGTATTGGGTACTGAAGGTCATGGAGAATTGATCGCATTGTAAAAGGTAGCTATCTAAGGTGTTCATATAAAGAGTGTAAGGTTTAGGCAGATATGAAGCATTTAGGCAGCAGAACTATAAGTGGATCAAATAAGGAAGTGGAGCAAAAGAGAAAGTAGACCCAGCACAACAGTATGTTACTAGCGAGATAGACTAAATAGCAAGTGTTCTTTTTTCCCTATAAGTTCGCTCTCCGGAACATCTAGCTTTTCCAAGTAGGCTGTAACCGAGAGCTTGTACTACTAATAACATCACATCGCGAAGCTAATAGCTAAGCAACGTTGTCTCGTAGAATAGTCGAGCTACGGTCCGTTCGAGGTCTAGTCAGAATCGAAGTACCAAGGTCGAAATTCATTGTTAAAGAATCGTTTGAATAGCAGAAGAGACCTGACGGATGGAAGCGAGAGGAGAAGTATTACGTGATCTTTACAAGATCCCGTCTTATTTTCTAATTGTCGCTAATAATCACTAAATCATGTATATAAGGCTTATTAATGATTTTTCTTCGTAATGAACGTAATATTAAGTTGCCTCAAAATCGACACTGCACTGACTGGAATAATTATACCTTGAAGAGATACAGGGCAGTGCACGAGTACTAGTATAGAAAACTGATGTCAATAGCGATCTGTTTCTCCACGGCCAGTCGTTGCATCCTTGTAGATATTACTAAAATATCATAAAGTGTAAAAGCTTACATGTAGGAATCTGTAAAGTTTGGTTTTTTCATTCGAAAAGTGTTTTTGTTTACCTTTAGCGAGGTAATGTGTCATTAAAACATGGGGTAGCTGGACAGACACTACAGTCTATAGATCTGGCGTGCTTGATCGGTGCTGTTATACCTAGGTCACTATCTTTTAGCTTCAAGCTAGATCTGTTTCTGCGAAAGGTTAGTGCCTTCACTTGAGGAGGTAGCTTTTCAATGGGATTCTGGCGTAGGATCCGCGCAAAGTAAGGAATATACTAAGAATAGTTTTTTATATAGAAGGGAAGCTTTGCCCTCGATGTGTAGTGATGGTTTCACAGGTAAAGTTGGTTCTAGAGTGGACAAAATCTGAGTAATATCCGTACAGAAGCTATATAAATATTGTGAAGACAGAGGCTAAGAGTTGTTAGTACTAATGAAAGTTAGTCCACTCGTTGTTCTACTTCTTAATGCTTAATTAAGCCTAGCTCGAGTAACATTAGCTGTCGCGTTCTGCTTAGATACCCTCCTTGTATTCGGATTTGGATTAAAGCTATTTTTGCAATCCCCTTCTTCTATTATTATACAATAATTGAATTCTAGCTCGTTACTAAAATAAATCGCGTAAAAAAACTTTATAATACGCGCCAATAAACGTTGTTACCTAGGTACTATTACTCAAAATCGATTATAAAACTTCCCTTATTGAAAGATATCTAAATTGAAGAGGAAATTTGATATTAGTCAGCATTAATTATTCATAGGAACCAAGATTAGTAATCCATATATCAAGCTGTCGATACACTTGGTATAAAAACAAGTACAGTCAGAGAGTGGGGTGCTCAAGCCGCAAAGCGGCAAGTGCTTTCTCTCTGACTTTGGCCGTGCTTAAAGCGGCGCGACTCAGCAGTAGAGATTTCTGTCTTACATCTCACATCCCGTCGCCCATCCCCTTCCCCTCTCTTGTTCTCACATCACATCCAAACGGCCTCGTGTTTTTGTGTATCTCGCTCTCACACTGTCGAATTAGTCCAACTTGCGAAGTCATTGTCTTCTCCCGCTGAATTCTTACGCATTATCAAGCTTTCAGAGCTTCAGAAACACCCCGCACTCCCACTTCCACTCCTGCCCAGGCTAGCGAGGCACAACCACGACTCAGAAAGTACATCGAATAGAAATACTGTATTATTATACTGCATTACTCTATATCTGCATCCGAATCCGCGTCGTCAATATGTCGTCGCCAGAAAGTCGATCGGTGAAGCGCCCTCGTAAGCAGTAACTCCCTTTTCTCTCACGAATTTTTTCTTTCACATTTTTTCCCAATGAACGTCGGGTGTTGCGATTTTGCCTGCGAGCGATGGACATGACTCGGCCCGAGGTGGTGGCAGCGATACTGTAGCGAATGCGATACTCGCGTCGTACCTGTACAGTAAGCTCCCGAACTGCTGCCCGCACCAAAGCCAAAGCAAAGCAAAACTCCCGTCTTGATCGCAACATTACAAGGCAAAGGGGGGAAAAAAGCAAATAAGCCAATAAGCAAACATCTCAAGGAGTTAGTTGGTTTGTTTTCCATTCACAAAACCCGCCGTGTTCTGCTTGACTGGCAAGTTATTCTGCCTTCAACCTACCAAACCACCACCGACTACGAGTACCCAGAAAGCAACGCAACTAGCGCAACATTTCTGGAACTCACCATCCTCGGATTCCTCATCTCGCAGATTTCAACAACCTGGCGCAGAGAAGCTGATTAACCCTCATCATGTCAGGAACCCAATCTCTACCTCCTCCTTGCCTCCCTCAACTCGTCGCGGAGCAGCATGTCCCAATCCCCAAGACCGACAAAGATACCAAGCGACTCATCGTCGTGCTCTCCAACGCCAGTCTCGAGACCTACAAGGCCAGCCATGGCGGCGGCAGACCAGGCCAACGCGACGAGAAATACTCTCTCCTCAATAGTGACGAGCACATTGGTGTCATGCGTAAGATGAACCGCGATATCAGTGACGCCAGACCAGACATTACACATCAGGTTGGATTGGAATCTTCGATATGCACACCAGGCGCTACCTGCTAACCAATGCTTAGTGCCTCTTGACCCTTCTTGATTCTCCGATCAACAAGGCCGGAAAGCTACAGATCTATATCCACACCGCAAAAGGCGTGCTCATCGAAGTGAGCCCGACAGTTCGAATCCCACGTACCTTTAAGCGATTTGCGGGTCTCATGGTCCAACTCCTGCACCGTCTCTCCATCCGATCCGTCAGTTCCCAGGAGAAACTCCTCAAGGTTATTGCCAATCCCATTACTGACCATCTTCCTCCAAACTGCCGCAAGGTTACCCTCAGTTTTGAGTCGGAAGTGGTTCGTGTGCGAGAATACGTGGAGTCCCTCGACGAGAATGAGAGTATTTGTGTCTTCGTTGGAGCCATGGCTAAAGGTTCCGACAATTTCGCGGACCAGTACGTGCATGAGAAGATCTCCATCAGCAACTACTCCCTCTCCGCCAGTGTCGCCTGCAGCAAGTTCTGCCACGCCGCAGAGGATGTGTGGGATGTCATCTAGTGCCAACCCACTTCTCGACCCACACCTAATCTGATCGCCCCGCCAGCAACGTTCGACAACGACAACCACGGTATCTAACACGAAACGGTGGAAAGATGGAGGCATACGAGAGACTTGGTCGATTTCAGGTGAAAGCGGGGCTTTTAGCAGATGCTATCGATAACAACATCATTGCTATGCTAGAGGTCGCCGAGCTTGGGTTTCTGTGTGCTCTGTCCTTGTTTTTACAACCAAAACATCAGGCGTTCAACATCAGATCCAAGACGCTTAGTCGTCTTTGTGAGCCACTCAACTGGCTCACGTCTCCTTTGGTCTTTTTTTCTTTCCTTTTTCTCGTCAGCAAAGTTGCTGTTGGTACGATCAATCGCCCTTGACAAGAGGACAACCAGTTGGTGGTCCCCCTTTCCTTTGGAGATTGGGCCTCAACTTGGTCGTGATAGCCTCATCCGCGTGGATGCACCTAGCGAATGAACATGGGTCGAATTTTGGCCGCCTCATGTATCCCAAGATGGAGCTTCCTAGAATAAGATGAATACGATGAACTCCCCGAACTGTCGGTAATAAATGATTTCAGGCTTCTTCGGGCTTATTGCGCAACCTCGTGAGTGAGTCGAGACTATTCTATGCTGATATTAACCCCTCTATCCGAACATGCAGGGCCCCCAGAGTCATACGACGGCAATCGCGGTGGCTTTGGATCCTGCGAAACCACAGATCAGAAATTTCGCATCTTTCAATTGGACTCCAATTCTGCCCCGGTTCCCATTGTCAGGAAACTCCACAGAAATGGAGAATGGGGAACCGATCCTATTGACCGCGTTGGAATACCAAGACCCAATCAGAAAACCGAGGCGATCATGCATATGCAACGCAGCGCCACTTAACGACTTCGGGAGATCAAGCAGCCTCTTATTCGCGAAACGTGGCATACGGAGAGAAACCGCCCACATAGTCTGGAGACGTTTGACAGGCGTTGTCAAGTGTTCGCATGCTCTAGCAGGGCGCAGGGGAGTTGTTCTGCGTTCGTGCCTGGCCGGGCCGGACTGTATGTTGCAGATATTAGTTGTTGCGGATCAATCTACTGCAGGTTTTGTGCCCAATTTGTGAGAAGGGGAAAGGGAAAGTGGGTGAGAGTATAGGTCGTGTTACTGGATGTCAAGATGGCAGAGAAGCTCTGAGCAAAGCAAAAAGATCCACTGTGGGGATAGTGGAGCAGGCACACCGTCTTGAGCCAGCAGATGGTGTCCGGCTCTCGTGTCAACTGCATCCATACTTAAGGGACCAAACTGACTATGTCCTGTTAGAAAATATATTCGCTGTACACTGCAGAGCCGTTTCACTACTGTACGACATCGTGGCAATTGATTTTTTCCCTGCTCTCCATTCCAACGAGACTCATGTCATCTCAAACTCCCATCCTTGAGGTTTCCCATCTCCCCAGTGCTTCTTCATTTTACGCTGCCATAACGCAGCCATTGGGTCTCCAATACCTCTCTGCCTCTTCCCCTAGCGCGCCTATTCCATGTCTCCATTACGGGACCATAAGCAAAACTGAATCCGGGTCCACCCGAAGAAATATTGTCTTCTCCATTGCCCAGGCACCCTCCGCGTCACCGATTCTTTCAAATATATCTTTAAGCGCCCCTTCCGAAAAAGCTCTCACCGATTTTCATAAGAAATCCGAATTCTTAAATAAGTCTTTCAAATACCACACCATTGACCGAATAAAAACTGAAGGAGCCGAATACCTCATTGCTAAGATTCAAGACTTTGACGGCAACATGATACAAGCAGCTTATACCGACCATGACGGCGCCTCTCAGGCCGGGTCACAACGAGGAGAACGAAATGATTCTAGAAGTGTGGTAGGCTGGCAGGATAATGTTGCGAGGAGTGTCGTCTCTGGAGCTTCTGCCTCAACCTTTGATCCAGGACCGGGAACATTTCGACGTTCAAATACTTGTCCTGCTCCTTCACGCGTTATGGAACGACACACCGTCACAACCGAGACTTATAGAAGACAACATCCTGAGCTGAGTCGAAGTGTCAGCCAGCCTGTCGTCGCTCCCGCCGAGTCGAAAGGCCTCAGTTCCAAAGTCATTGGAACTCTCCTTGGTGCTGCTGCCGGTGCGGCCTTCGCTTACGCCATGGTGAGAAGCGAGTCTCCAGAACCAGCACCTGCGCCTATTCCTATGGCAATGTCCGCCAACCCAAGAAGAGCCTCTTACGATCAACAGCCTCAGAGCCATGGGTCAGAGGACTGGCATCGGGAGCATCATGTCGTGGAACGCATTCCCGCTCGCAGCGTCGTCTCTGAGCGGTCCTCTGCGAGCGCTAGGGATGTGAGACCTAGATACGTTGAGCAGTACAGCGAGGCTGGTACTGGGGTGCAAGACGACAGGTACATGGACCAAGGCGACAGATACATGGAGCGAATTGATGAGGGGAGCTATGTCTCCGGCTCTGGACGCTCCAGAGTCACGGCGGAGGCTTTACAGATGCTTCCTGCTCCTAGTCGCGCTCCTAGCCATGTCTCGACTTCCTCCCACCGAAGTGGGAGCAAACATCACTCCTCCCGCGAATCGGCCGTCTCGGAACGCTATGCACCTAGTCATCGAGATGATGCCTCGCATGTTTCTGCCAGAAGTCATAGAACGGAACGAACACTTGTTCCGGAAACGGCCCAATCGGTGCATTCGAATTATATCACGGGTGCCCCCAGCAAGGCGGGTAGTAGCGCGGGCTCGACTGTCACTCTCAGGGTGTCGGGTAGTAGTAGAGTAGGGAGCAGAGCTGGTAGTCAAGCAGATGTACCCAGAAGCGTTGTTGCTGAGTCCCGTTCTGGGGGCTCGCGTGTTAGTGGGTCGAGTCGGGTTGGTGGATCCAGTCGAGCTGATGATGGTGGTAGTAGAGTTGGTGGATCTAGTCGAGTTGATGACGGCGGTAGCAGAGTTGAAGGAAGTCGAAGTGGTGGAAGCAGAGTTGGAGGCAGCAGTCGAGTTAGCGTGAGAGCTAGCCAGGTGGAATTGCCAGAGAGCAATGCTGATGAGGATAGTGATGGGATGGAAAAGTATGCGGCTAGTGTTGCACCTAGTGATAGTGTTAGTTGTGTTGGAACCAAGAGGGAGAGGATTCAGTTTGTGCAGAGAATGGGGAGGTTCAGTGGATGAGTGGTATATCGACAGATCTTTGTTGGTTCACAGGACGTTGTTGTTGTTGTATTGGAATTGGACTGGTTTTCTTTTTCTTTTTTTTGGAACTTGGGATTTTTTATTTTTTTTGCATTGGTTAGTTGAATAGGCGATAGTTGTTGTTGGGTAATGAATTATGATGGTTTTGGGGTTTTTGCGTCTCCTCTCCTTTTCCTGGTTTTCTTTAGAATGCCTTTCCTCTTTCAATCACATTAAACACGAAGAATGGTAAGAGGAAACGTGATACCAGGTTGAGCCATTGCTGGGAACTACAATCTACTCGGTACATATTTAGATATCTCTGGTTGTCTGATTTTCATAAAACAGAAATGAGTATATTCCTTGCCTGAATCACTTTATTTGAACCAATGAGTTTGAAGCAAGTCTTATGGGTCGCCCTACCCTGGCAAAACTTTTCTTCCAAGGTTTAATAGGTCTCGATTCACGATTTTGAAACCATACCATAAATATTCAACTTGATTGAAACAAGTAAGATGATTTTTGACCCGAGATTTTAGGACTTTCGAATATATAGACTATAGTTTTGGTGTTTGGAGGACTTTGCCATGAAACAAAAACTCCTACTTTGTTCCTGAGAAGTGCGATAACCTTTTGGCGAGATTTTAGAACAACCAATGCATTATGTATATTTGTGCTCCTAATACGCTTTCTACTTAAGTCGATCTTTTCTTTCTCCTTTCATTTACCGCCATGTTTACTTTTCCTCCTAAATATCCGTACTGTTGGGATAATAAACACACGTTTAGTCACGTTTTAAGCGAGACTCACGTGGTCTCATTCATGTACCTCTGATACTCTAACGATTCTGCTGCTTACTATTATTAGAACATAACTGACTCTCAACACACTTTTCAGAATACATTCTGTTACTTGATACTAATTGATATCTCTATGCGAACACATCAAAACGACGGGGCCTCGGGCAGGGGCCTTGTCTACATTGCTCATTACGTGAGCAGTGCCCAGTTTTCTGCAGCGTTCTTGTTTCTGGTTATTACGCGGCCCGTTACTTTTTGGTTCTTTGCCAGTGTTATTTTTCCTGTGCGTAAGATTTTTTCTTCTTCTAGAAAACTGGTGTTTGCTTGACCTGTACACTGCATGGAACATTCGTTCTCAGGATAACAGGATTTCCAATGAACTTAGACCATGTTTTTTCCCCTTCCCTTGTATGTCCGATGTTTTTCTTTCTACGAATGTGTTTCTAGCAGCATTTGGTAGACCCCAGAATCTAGGCCAGAGTCTGAGGAATCTAGTTTATCTGTTCAACACACTTTTTCATGGGTCTTAACTCCCATAGAACGTTGGAGGGTGAAAAAGTGAAGAGGGTGGACAATTAAAGCTGGACACTATCCTTCAAGGGACTATTACGACCCCTCCCGATTTGCAGCTAACCAGCAATCAGAGACTTAGATCTGGGTAATATAGGCTTTTCCCACATATGATCTCCGTGACATTGTCCAGCTTTATTGTCCACCTCCATTACGGAGTTTATAGACAATCTTTGTAAAGGGTCTGGACTCTGGACAGCTCGGAACCCCCATTTTTTAAATTCTAATATAATTAACCTCCGCATGAATCGAACAATTCATCTGGCCTCGAAGGCTGTATTGTGGGCTTATATCTTTCCTATATATTACACTTCGTATGTAGGCGGGAGGCGGGAGGCGGGGGGCGGAGTGGAAGATGCGCGCGGTCCAGATCCATTATACAGCATGTTTTTTACCCTTCTATCACAGAGGCGAGCGGTATTCCCTTCGTCTTCTGGTGATATAGTCTGGTCTCAGTTTCGTGTAGTTGCACTCTTAAAATTCCTTTTACCTGAGTTTTGGTATATGCCTAATTGAAGTTGGGGGTTTCTTTTTCACGAACAGCCCGATATACGCTGCTTCTTCTTCTTCTTCTTCTTTTTGTTTGCTTTTTTTTGTTCGCGTGCTCAGTCTAAATTGGGATAGTTGCTGCAGTACAGTATTCGATTTTCCGATATGCAAATAATATCTTCTCCTTCCGTCCGCTGTATTCAGACTCTCGCATGTTGCGCCGCGGCCTTGCGGCAATCTGGGATATCCGAGTTCAATCATCGCCGGCATCTCGCAGAGTTCGAATGCGATCGAGGAACAGTGCTGCAATTGGCTGATTCAGTCAAAAGAGTTTGAGTTGGCACCTTTCTTGACGGGGATCTCGATCTCGTGGTTGGAATCTAGATGGAGCCTCCGAGATTGTAGTGAAATGAAATGTTTCAACGCTGATATTTCTTCGGTGCCGATTGATCGCACAACATAATTTCGATACGGTGTGAATGCCGGTGGTTCTCAGAGGTGGGCTCCAGAGCTGCTCACGTCATGGGCAGGGTTCATCGTTTTCTCTCGTAAATGTCAGATGAATGTAATACCTACTACATTCGGCGATGACAGTTCTTATTTTGCTTTCGGTCCAGAGTCAATCTGTCTTGTGGGTGGAGATCTGGCAGATCCTAAATGTATGTATGTCTGGAACATCAGTCAATAATGGAGCCGTCCAAAGCACAATTGACCGCTTTTCCCCAACTACTTCTAATGGCTGAGTGAATTGGTGGTATTGGGAGAGACAAAGTGGTTTCCCAGCTGCTCTCGAGGATTTCTATGGAGTTTGATTGGATCAGATGCGAGCCACAGCTATAGGTATGGCCCTGGAGGCCGTGGATGGCAGAACGAGTACTGCAGAGGACACGCTAGCACTTCCAACCAGCAACCTTGAATTTACAGTCCTCCTCCACCTCCCTACGCCCACAATAGTTTTATCATCAATTGGGACAGCAGTTTTTGCAAACGAGGCGATACGAAAACTTTTGGGATTTCCAAGTTCAACGCTTTCTAGCAAGGAATTATATGGGTACTCTCCGGAGAAGTTGGGATTGGAGCTAGTGCCGAGCGCACCATGGCAGACTGTGCTGGAGGACTTCGATGAGGAGTACAGTGCTCATCGGGAGAAGGAGGGGTTGGAAAGGGAGGGACCTACACATGAGATAAATCTCGCATTTTCTGGACAGAGCAGGGGGCCACTGCGCGCAGAATTGTCCGGATGTACTTACGATGGGAAAACATACTTCATTATTTCAGTCGAGCGACCTGCGAATTTTCCCGTAGGAAATAGCAGCTTGACGCCAGAAAAGGAGTGTGATGTTTCTTTTTACCAAGAAGACATTGGTTCCCTCAATGATAAAGGTTGCCAAACTTTCCACTACGACAGTTTTCGCATTAGGAACGCAGTATTCGAAAATCGCGAAATCCCAGGTTATCTCATATCTGTAGACGAGAACGAAGACTGCATATTTATATTCAACAGAAAAAGTAGAGATATTTTCGGGGATATCATGGATGGGAATGGACTTTGTGATGGACGGACGTTCTATAAGAAGTTACCGCTATGGGATAAACACTTTACTCGTCAACTCTCACCCGCAGAATATCCAGGTAATGCAACCCATCAACCCTCTACAAACTTGATCTTGATACAATCTCAGGCGTCAGACTTGCTCATTCTCAAGTTCCATTCATCGGATACGAATGTAGGTTCATTCATACTGCGACAGGTCAGAAAATGTTTGCTTCTATTGATGCAGAATGTTTATATGACGAAGCTACCAAAGATTTTCTAGGAGGGGTCGTCTGGCTTCGGGAATTGCAGGCCTACTCAAAGCTGAAAGAACAACAAATGCCTACACAGTATGAGTCCAAGACGTCAGATACCAACTTGCCTAATTTATTATGGACGCACACAGCTTCGAACGATGACATACAATATCGGTTAACCGACAGAGTAAGCATACTCAAAATAAGCAGCTCCTGTAGAAAGTAGCAAAAGTGGCACTAATGTATTATAGTGGTGCGAGTTTACTGGTCTAGACAAATCTGGACGACCTGGCGATGCAATTCATCCCAACGATTTACCTCACATCATGGCTAAGTGGTTTCACAACAAAGATAGCCGCACCGAGTATAGCCACGAAGTTCGATTCCGGCGTCATGACGGTATCTACAGATGGATGTTACTTGCTGTATACCCAATATCGAAACGCAATCAGATATGGGCTGCCACAATCAGCGATATCCACGACTCCGTACAAGGGAGATCGAAAGAGCAGGTACTTGAAGTTTTGTCACAGACTGACGTGATGATATTTACAATTGACAAGAATCTTGTTATCACATTAGCTGAGGGGGGGACGAACACTGACCTTGCGCCTCGTTCGTTTGATCTGGTTGGACGTGAGGGAGTTGAAATTTGTCAAGAAGCGACAAAGGGGGCTGGAACAGGTCGGCTCCGGGATCTTCCCTGTTATCATATACCTATCTAATAGTATTATCAGAATTCCAGAAAAATGCCCAAGACATTCTGGCAGGCAGAATCGATATGGCTTACTCTGAGGATGTTGTGGGAGACAAAATCTATCGAGTCAAACTCGTTGTTGATCTGGATCACAATACTCTGGACGAAGATGGAAAACCGACCATCAGAGGCGTCATGGGCTTACGGACAGATGTTACTGATATCAAGAAAATAGGACAACTCGAGGTTGAGAATGTGAGATTGGCAGCAGAGGAGCAAGCTGCCAAAGCTTCTAATGAGCTCAAAAGTAGATTCCTAGCAAACGTAAGTGCGCCTTCGAAGTTAGCATCGATCTCTAATGCACTCTCAAATATTGAAAGTGTGGAGGTTATGTTTTTATCCACAAACAAACGTAGGGGATGTGTTTTCCCGCATTTATCTGTTATGTTTGTCAAGCTTCACCCTGGAGCTCAAGAATTCCAGGAATCTAGTCTGCTCTACATTGAAACTGATGGTTTATAGATGAGTCATGAATTAAGGACACCCGCCGCTGGAGTCATAGGAATGGTTGAGTTACTCTCCGAGGATCCAACCCTTACACCCGAGCAAAGAGAATACGTCTCTTCCATCCAACTCTCAGGCAAAGCTCTTCTTTCCATAGTGAACGATATTCTAGATTTCTCCAAAATTGAATCTGGACGTCTGGATATCGAAGAAGTTCCCTTCCATCTCTCGACGATAGTGGGCGAGTTGTGTAAACTACTTTCAATGTTCGCACAGCAAAAGGGTATTCAGTTCATCCATGAAAATTCGATTGACGAAGAACTTGAATTCTTGGGAGATCCGGGAAGAATAAGGCAGATACTAACTAATTTATTGACAAATGCTTTGAAATTCACCAAGGAAGGATGGGTTAAGATTTCTGTCTCAGGCACCAGTAGGAAGGAGGAGAGCGGGGAAGTGGTGGATGTGAAATTCTCAATCGAAGATACAGGGATTGGAATTGAGAAGGATGTTTTGAGCAAGTTATTTCGACCATTCAGTCAAGGGGATTCTTCAACTGCGAGACTTTTCGGGGGGACTGGACTTGGGTTGACGATTTCTCGGAATGTTTGTTATCACCAAACACCGCCTTCTCTGAGCTCAGGCACTAACTGGATTTAGCTTGCAGGCTTGATGTCTGGCACCATATCCCTAGAATCAGATACAAGTAGCGGAAGTACGGCAACCTTCATGGTACCTCTCAAAGTTTCGCCGTCTTCGAAAGGTGCTCTGGTTGTACATCGAAAGTTCAGTGAGTCAAAGCATTACGACAATAACCTTACTAAGATTCCCTCATGGATCCAGCCACTTGCCCATCGAAAAATAAGTCAGGATTTAATCAACCAAGCAATTGGATGCAGCGATACACAATCATTCACTTCGCCTAAAATAAGAGGAGATAACTCAACCGAGTCTGAGCACCCACCAATGACTTTAACCCCGGAACAGCGAAAGGAAATCCAAGTTCTTGTTGTGGAGGACAAGTACGTACTGTGTCAAGTTTTCATTCATTTAGATCCCAAACTAACAGCTCCCTAGCGCCATCAACCAACTTATCGCCTGCCGCAACATCCGGAGGCTCGGATTTTCAGTAACAGCCGTATGGAACGGTCTTGAGGCACTCTCCTACCTCCGACAGCCATCATCCTCGCAACCTCGTCCTGACATAATTCTAATGGATGTTCAAATGCCGGTTATGGATGGCTACGAGGCTACCAATCACCTTCGAACGAAATCCGAGTACGCGGTCACCCCACCTATGTCTCCGCCTGTGACTCCACTTGAGGAGGGAGACCCCGATATGCAAAGCGGAGAAAGTGGCAAGAAGACAACTATCGAGATGAGTGTGTGTAAGAGTGAAAAAATTAACGAGAGAAGAAGAGGCCCACTGAGTGAAATCGTTGTCATTGCTATTACTGCTAGTTGCATCCAAGGAGATAAGGAGAAGTGTACTAATGCAGGTATGGATGATTTTTTAGCAAAACCAGTCGATAAAGAGAGGTTGGAGGAGATGCTTGTCAAATGGGCGTGTAAAATGAGGCGTTGAGGTATTCGAATGGAGGTTTGTGAGTCGTTCCTGTATTTGTTCAGTTGTAATATCTTTTAGGGTGTTTGGTATGTAAACCGTCTCCTGCATGTAAAGATGAAAAAGTATTGTTAGAATTCTAATAGGAGTTTGCTCATGTCGTTATTACTGCGCTTCTTTTTCTGTCATTTTTTTCACTGGGGGAAAAGGGAAGCGATGTCTCGTCGGTAATCGATATGCTTGTTTTTGAAAGTTAACCATATCTCACTCGATGACATTGAATAAAGATTACTAGGAGTTTGTAAGATAAGAATATGAGAGGGGCAACTTGGGATGCTTTGTTGTCGAATTGTAGTACAAACTTTCTACACTCTGTCCCATACGCCAGCGATGTGATACATAGTCATCGTGATTCGCGGAAACTTTCTGAAGGGTTAGGGATGGACGGTAGGAGGAGATAGGAGATGTTCGAAAAGTTCAAAGTTTTCGTGTGCTCGTAGCTCCAGTAAAATGGAATCTGGAATTGGTCCTGGGAATTATCAACCTTTACACACGCCAAGTTCCAGTTGAACCTAGACTAAAATTCCCCTTGAAAGTAGATCTAGGAAAAGCTACAAGTATGTTGGGATAGTCTGGCACTGAATTTGACGAACTGTACCATTTAAGGAGAGAACAAAAGTTTAAAGTACAAGCACTTGTCTAGTTTGGCAAATGCCTGTGATCCTCGGTTTCAGCTTTCCAAACCAACTTCTCACGTATCTTATCTGTAGCCAACTATCTAAACTTAGGGTTAGAGTTCATCTTTAAATATTGTTCGCCCGGTGCACCTCAATCTAAACTAGCCGTCAACGCCAGGCAAATGAGCAGTTAGTTTCATCCTGTACTACCAATTTTTCACGTTCTTTTCCCTTATTCTTACTCGTCCGCCTGCCAGCTCCTGTATTAACTCGATGGACTGCGAAAGAACCCGTATGTCAATTATGCTGCGTCAAACAGATCAAGACATACGGCAGTTTCTGTTCGTTTTATTTTCCAGAGGAATCCAAGGGAGTTAGATGATTGTTTGATGGATTGTTTTATTATTATATCTGAGTTACACACTGTAGCCGTTGAGATACCCAATACACATTCATGTTGCGCCAAAAATCCAAATACATCATGATCTCTCCGGCAAAGGGGCTCCCCACTCAAAACTTTTCGAAGAAAGCGCCAACGCAGCCTCGAGATCCCGAGCCTCCAGCTCCTTTATCGCATTCTCAGTGTCTAGGGATTCTTGAATTGCAATCGTTATTTCATCTCGTGTCTGTAAAGACTCTTCCATGGCAATAGTCAACTCATCTCGCACCTGCAAGGACTCTTCCATCGCCCTCGCTAGTTCGCGCGATTCGCGTTCAGTGAGTGTGGTTTCTGCACTCGCCGAGCTATCTACACTTGTGGCTGGAGATAGGGGTGAAAATAATGGCGTATTACCTTGCGTTGGAGTGGTTGGTCGAGGGTGAGGGGTGCTAACCGAGGAGGGGTCTGAAGGTGCTTGTATCTCAACATCGCCACCAGCACTCAGCTCGCTTATTGTTTCTACTGTTGGTTGGAACAGTGCCGGGGTCAGAGGCGAAACTAATGGAGTGCCATTTAAATCGTATGGGGGCGCCATACTTTGTAAGGCTGGTCGAGGTCGAGCGGTGCTCACTGAGTAGAGGTCTGATGGTGCACCTACTTCGCTCCCGCCGACAGCACCATCACCCAACTCGCTTAAAGCCTCTGTTTCTGCATAGGCTGGAGATGCCTCGGCGTAATCCGCATTTTGGGGAATGATTCCATCGCTTGCTTGGTCATTGGATAGTGGTTGTCTCTTTGTATCATTTGGGTAAGAACTTTCTGAATGGCTACTAGGAGGCGACGATGGCTGCCAAGCATCACTCCTGACGCTCGGTGGCGGTGGGGGGTTCGTTTGAACAGATGCACGCCAACTCTCGATTGGATTTGAGGCTAGACCATCGAAACCGGCAGGTATTACGCCTCTGGGAGATGGACTTTCTAGCTCGGCCAGGGGAGCTTCAGATGCTCTGACAGAAGTATTATCAAGCCCTCGATTTTTCAGGGTTGGTGCTTGAGATACCATGCTTTCTCGTGGATATCGACTTTCAATCCCACCCATATCTTGAGGTAAAGCATTCAAACGACTTTGAGTCAGCGCAATATCCTCCGGACGAGTGATCCCCATGAGTTCTTGATATCTTTTAACAATCCGAGCGACCTCTTCTCTTGTGGCGTGGTGCCTTTCTGCAAAGCAAGCACCATAATTCTTTTGTGAATGAAGAATTGCCCCTTGTGCCCCCTCATCTTTATTCGCGTTGAGACTCCTGTAGAGCCCCAGAGCTGGATATCCTACAGCACCGAATATTGCGTAACCCGGTTGTGTAAATAATCCCCCCACTCCCTTGCCCACTCCTGTGACGAATCCTTTTGCCCCATTATCTCGCGCACCTCTGATAGGTTCCGCGAAAAGACTTACGGAAAAATCGTAAAAGCCATACGCGAAAGATTTACCACCTACTATGGTGCCTGATTTCCAATCGGTTACAGGGCCATGATCGCGGTATTTTCCACCGAAGAGCCTTGGCTATATAGATTTAGCTTTGAGGTATTGGGAGATAGTGAGGGAAATGTGGCCACAAGGAGACAACGTTGGGTACTTACAGCTGAGTGCAGCCCGTCTGCCATAGCAACGGGGACATCAATTGCTGATTTGACAAACGCATTTCCCACTTTGCCAAACCCTCTTCCCAATGCTTTACCTGCTGCTCTCCCAGCATGGGACTTTTGTGAAATATGTGTCTGGTCCGATTTCCCTCCTATACTCTTTGTGTCACTACTCACATTCGCTCCGTCTTCAGTAGGGGCACTGAGAGAGTCTTGTCGTACTAGCCCAAGTTCACTTTCAGCGTATGTAGGCAATGATGCTTGCGAAGGTGACATAGGCTGAGAAGACGTAGTTGTAGAAGTATTGGATCTATGAAAATCGCTTCGTGCACGTCGGTACTCCGCAACTGGCTGATTAACCAGATTTCCAATCGACGAGCCGACATTTTTGAACGATTCAAGAGCCACCGAGGTGGTAGCAGTGACAGGATCCCATCGCTGGTTCTCCGGATGTATTGGTTTAGGTTTATATCTATGAATGACTTGTTAGCTTATGGTCTGTTGTGCTATTGGCGACTATGAAAGAGGGGGCTGTTCAGCATGCGTACAATCTTAAATCCTTAGCGTCTATTTTCTTCTCCTCCACCAAAACACTGGCTGCTCTGTGGCTCAATCTCAAATTGACCTTTTCTTTCCCTTTCTTTGTTTTTAAGGTCCAAGTCGCTGGTGATTCTGGGAGCATTGAACAACTCATATCAGCCACGCTTAGGTTCCGGTGGAAGGAGTCAACAGCCGCTTTGACCCCTTCTTCAGTCCGCATCTTGTCTGCAATCACCCCAACTGCCTTAATGGCTTCGGAAGACAGAAGGAATTTAATGGCCGAGGAAAGGATCTCGGCATTGATGTTTTTAATATCAATCGGGGGCGGACCAGCACCAGCTGCGTGTACCATCTTTGCCCAGAATGGTTGGCTGGATATGAGATGTTAGGGAAAGTTTTGAAGTGGAGGGTTATGGGATTACTAACTCTCCGAAGAAAGGAACTATACCCGTAGGTCGTCCATTGCGTAACCCACACGCCGTTGTTCCGGCCCCCCCGTGATGAATCACAGCACTTACTTGCTGAAAGAGCCATTCTTTTGCAACGAATTAGTCCGAGAAAACAGAAAGTTTTGAGATGATAGGCTTTTGCATACCATGCGGGCAATCATCGATGAACATAATATTCTCGGTTTCTACAAATCCTGTACCGAGCCTACTCCACCCCTTTGAGACGATCGCTCTTACTCCACATTCCCTCACAGCCGCCAATATAATTTCAGTCATCGCAGTCGGATCTTCCATGACGATACTCCCAAAGCCGATATAGATTGGTACAGTGCCGGCCTTGATAAAATCATCCAGTTCAGCAGGTGGGGTATACGGTTGCGTCTCTCGGAAGAAGAAGCCGCAGACATCTAGATTTGGTCAGTGGATATTTTCTTATATATTGAGATCGGAATATTTACCAATAGTTGCAGGCCAATCTACTGGTTTCGCAACAAGAGCTGGTGACCAGCAATATGTGAAAGGCACTTTCCCAGTTTGTATCAAGTGAGAGTCGAATAGTACAGGTGCTGGTTCCAGATCCAGTGACGTTTTCCTCCAGGAATTGATTATAGACCCTAAGCTTCTGTAGTTTTAGCATAATCCTCTATCTGGGTAACTCATGATATTCACCCTTGCCAAGTCATCATTTCCACCATCCCATAAGATAAGAAATTTATCATCTTCGGATCAGCATTCGAAGATTGAATATTTGCCAATGGATGAGGGAATGCTCTCGTAGCCGTCCATGGCATCGTGAACATAAGATGAACTGGTACACCTAAAGCTTGAGCGCAATGCACATGGGCGAAACTTGGGGGGTTCGCGATAATTGCTTCTGCGACGAATGGAATATTTGTTTTTGGGTCGGGGTCGAGGCAAGATCTCCAACAACCATCTAACATTTCTTTAATCATTTTCCGTTTTCTTCCAATTTCGCCTGTTCGAACAGATTCTAATTTAGGTATTATGCCGGGGTTTTTTACCATATACTATGAGTCATTAGAAACTAAGTGAGCTTGGTAATACATTACTCACAGCCATTAAATCTGCAGGGTCTCCTCCGATGGAGAAAAATTCAAGTCCAGAGTTTGTAACAAACTCTTCAAAAACATCATGAGTTGCTATTCTGACCCTGTGACCAACCGCATGCAATTCTTGCCCTAAAGCCACAAAAGGCTGGACGTCGCCTTCAATTCCAATTAGTTCCAATTAATTCCCTCGTATACTGTCATCTGCATTCCACAAAACTCACCTCGACTACCGACAATTTGTATGACAATATTTAATAGCGGAAAAGGTCGTTCTGGTGTAGCAAAGCTTTGGGAGAGTGGAATTGCTGCGGCTTCGTACTCTGGTAAAGGGGGTAGTGACTGGTCTTGAAATAATTTCGAATCGCCATTAAACATCATGCTAATTCTACCATTATCTGTTCGTATACAATGTAAGCCAATGATATGGAGGCGCGATTTGTCTCTAGTAGGGTGGCTGGTAAATACCCAATACGGAGGTACTGATGTGACCATCATTCCCACTGAAGTGCTGTTCATATTGAGGTGGTGCATCCCAATCGATATTCGCTTCTCCTGTCTCCCTAGGAGGTTCTGCGCTGACTGGTTTTCCCATCTTGTGTTGACTTTGTTATCGTATTCTAAGTGGTGAGAGTTAGGATAGACCAAAGAAATATCAGATGGGCAGAAAGGAGGGGAGTCTAGGGAAGCTCGGTGCCTAGAACCAAATAAAATAAGCTTTAAGAAGGAAAGTTACCAGGTCCACCAGGGGATGCTTAGCGGTGTTGTTGGGCCCGGGGTTACTGTACAGTACAGATACTGTAGGGTTAATTTCCCTACGATACAAAGTATAACTTGGGCGAACCACCGTTACGAATGCGAGTGCGACTCATGCAAGGCTTATTTATCCCTGTTCGATCCGATTCATAGTTTTGCATCCTGGCAAGATCTAAGTCTAGATCCCTCATACGATATTCATCGATGGATGGAAAATCTACACTCATACGGACAAAATATCCACTTCTGATCGTTTCGACTCCGATTAGAGTCACAAAATGGTGTCTGACGCCTCCGGAATTGTGAGACATATTTCATACGTGCGAAGTAAATGCTACAGGAAGGACGGGCGAGAGGAGAATTAGAGATTACGAAGCGGAATTAATGTACTGTCAAAGTTCGGACGATGCTAGAAACACCTTAAAAGCGGATGGAGATGGGCCGATCATACGCGTCACTTTGCATGAGTGGGGCATTTCAAGGCTGTGGTACTATTCTTACTGTTGTTATCAGTCACACGTGGCGTTGAAACGTGTATCAAGTGACTTGAAATCGCTCCCTGTTCCACTCTTTTATTGAAATTTGGTGTGTTGATCAAAAGCCCAGAGAATGATAGCTCATTTGATTCGTTGGCCTACGGTCCAGGTCATAGGTCACGTGATGTTTTCATTTTCCTCGCCTGGGATTTAATAGTATACTTTTAATAGATTATAATACTTGCATACACTTTTTTAAACGTCGATAACTATTACTTTTTCATGCTTATACTTCTACTCATGAGAACTCAAGTCTATTTTATTTCTACTATAGTACTTATATATCTAATAGATAATAGAGTAAGTTTAAAGGAGAAAGAAGAATAAAATGTTGTGGTGGGGATCAAGGAATAGATTGTTCGCAAGGAGGGAAGAGAGACGCTCTTCGCACTCCTTAGGTATTTGTCTATCTACGGAAGGGTACACCCGCAACTTCGCTAAGCGAACCCTTATTCACTAAATCAAAAACTGTCACATAAAACCGGTATAAATTTAATTCTATCCCTTAGTAGTAATATATACATCTAGATTAAGCATTTACTATACGGCTTTAACATTTTACTACGCGGCTTTAAAGTAACTAGGACCCTAGCTAAATTAAAGTAGCTTACTAGGTACTTATAAAGCCGCCCTAGGTTAGTATAAAGTAATACTACGATCGTCGTCGTTACTACCTCGCCGTCGCTAAATGTTATATACTTATTATTTTTAGTGTTTTATAAATTTTAAAGATATTTGATTCGAAGAAATTATACTTCGTAGTCTCGACTAAACTATTCGGATAATAAGAGTCCTAGAGTAGTCGAAAGAACGAGAGCCTTATTCTATTTTTCAGGGTGTAATTACGATATCATAGCGATAGTAAGGGTATTCGTAGATAGTATATACGACGGCGACGGCGAGGGCACGAGGTATACGACTTAATATAGTTATAGGATAACGTAGTCCACAAGCGAGTTGGATTCCCAAGCGAAATGGATTTTTTTCTTGGCACTCCACAAACTTATTCAGATCGCGTTTTTTCTTAACAAACAAAATGGTTAAGCATTGGACAGAGTCTGATATGATTCTTGCGTTAAATATGCTTCGTACGAGCCCACATTTAAAAGTTAAGAAGGTTGCGCGGATCTATAAAGTACCTTATACGACATTGCTTAATCGAACTCATGGAATATTATCACGACAAGATTCTATCGCTAAATCTCGAAAACTTACAGAGATTGAAGAAATAGTTATCGTATGACATGTTCTCGACCTAGATTCTCGATCATTTCCCCCACGAGTACGTTGTGTTGAAGATATGGCGAATCGTATCCTCTCGGAGCGGGGTGCAGGACGCGTTGGCAAGAACTGGACTTCGAACTCCGTACGACGACAACCTGAACTTAAGACGCATTTTAATCGAAGGATTGATTATCAAAGAGTCCAATGCGAAAATCCAGACGCGTATAACGCGTGGTTTCGCCTCGTAGGAAATATAATTGACAAATATGGGATTCAGGAGGATGTCAAGGAGTCAGATCAGGTGACCTGCGTTCATTCATGAAGCTACTCACAATTATGGATAAACCAGCACAGACCAGTGTCAACCGACTTAAAAGATAGATCTCCTTAAGAATCTCTTCTCTCCCTGTAATCAATCTATTCAACCAAGTCGCAATTGTCCTCGACTTGCACTTGTACCGTGACAGAGGAGGATATTTATAACTTTGACGAGACTGGGTTTTGTATGGGCCAAATTACATCAGAAATGGTTGTTACAAGTACCGAAAGGCTTTCTTGGCCTCGTACAGTACAGCAAGGAAACCGGGAATGGGCAACAATAATTCAAGGTGTTGGGTCGTACGGCTTTGTAGTGCCTCCATATATCATTTTGGCGGGGAAGAACCACCTCTCCTCCTGGTACGAAAACAGCCAATTACCACGCGACTGGGTAATTGCTGTAACTACAAATGGCTGGACAACAAATGAGCGAGCCCTAGATTGGATTTTCCATTTCGATCGGCATACAAAGCTTCGTACGAAGGGCATTCACCGGCTGCTTGTGCTTGATGGCCATGAAAGCCACCACTCAGTCGATTTTGAGCTTTTTTGTAAGAGTAATAACATTATTACTCTTTGCATGCCAGCTCATTCCTCTCATAGACTCCAGCCACTCGATGTAGGATGTTTTCGAGCGTTAAAAAGGTCGTACGGTGCTGAACTTGAGAAATTAATGCGACTCCACATTACATATGTTTCTAAGGAGGATTTCTTATCAACATTCTATACTGCCTTTCGTACGACAATGACTGAATCAAACATTCGAGGAGGATTTCGAGGATCTGGCTTAGTGCCGTACGACCCAGATTCTGTGATTTCACAGCTTGATATACGTCCAAGGACTCCGTCACGTCCATCTACCTCAACAAGCCTCCTAGCTATTTGGGAACCAAAGACCCCAAATAACATAACAGAGGCATATTCCCAGACGTCATATATACAAAACAAGGTCGTACGACACCAAGATAGTTCTCCGACCCAGATTCTATATGGCCTAGACCAGCTTGCAAAGGGTGCACAGCGTGCAATCACTGAGGTAGCTTTATTACGAGCTGAGAATGCTACACTTCGTACAGCAAATGATCAACTTAGTCGGCGTCGTCGTACGAAAAAGCGCCGATTACAGGAAGGAGGATCACTTACTCTCCAAGATGCGCAAGATTTAGGGGTCCTTAGTAATGTTGATTCGCAAGAACAAGTGGTTTTAGTAGAAAATAGTAATTGTACGAGCCCGAGTCTAGTACCTCGCCGGCGCTGTGGACTATTTGGGAAACATGGCCATAACATACGAACTTGTCAAAAAGGAGAAGAAATATGTGAGAATTCCGATTCTGAATACTGTAATTAATTTAATTAATTGTGTCGTAAGATATTTAAGAATTTATAAAATGCCAAGAAAAAAAATCCATTTCGCTTGGGAATCCAACTCGCTTGTGGTCTACGTTAATCGAATTATTTTACTTTATTAACTTTACAGGTACCTGGCTCCCCATTGTATATTACCCGGGAGCCCTGGTTACTTCAAAGCCGTTTAGTAAAATGTCAAAGCCGTGTAGTAATTAGCCTAGATTTTAGGTTTGCGATTTCCTCTTTAAGCGGTCGGACCGATCGGAATGATACCTAGGCGCGCTACGGGGTTTGGTTCGACTTGCTCCGCGCTAATCAAGTAGTAGTATTATTAAGTACCAAGACTAAAAGGGGGCGTTGCAAACTTGAAATCCTAGATGTACATATACACTGCAACGAATGGATATTCTCGCTACGTCTTTACAAAAGAGGATACGGGTAAGAACCGTAAACAAAGTGAATTGAAGTAAAGGGTCTAGATAGCTCGCGTCTCCCCCTCACCTGTATACGACTTGTTATAGGCAGGGTATAACTCCACAATATAGCCCTCTAAGCCAATTGAATTGTCCGATTCATGTGGAGGTATATTAGAGAGTGACAAGGGGGGGAGACCCGAGCTGTTTAGACCCTTTACCTAGCTCGTAAGCGAGGATTTAAAGCTAAAGAGAGAAGAAGGGAGTTCTAAGTACTAAGGTGGCTCCGGGTAGACAAGAAAAGTGGCAGAGATACACTTTTTGGACTATTAGCGTAGGTTAATCCCAAGTACTAAAATGGTTAAAATCTCTAGAACAATTGTTTTTATTATACTATCGTTTTCGATAAATCAATTCAATTGTTCAAAATAAGTAATATAATATAATGATTTTAGTTAGGTTAGGATAAGATAAAAGAGGTCTCTGCCACTTTTCTTGTCCACCGGGAGGGTGGGTTTATATATCCGAAGCCAAGGAGGCGAGTCACCTGACTCGCCTAGTCGTGAAGTTCTAGTCAGGGACGTTACATTTAGAATATTCTAGACATGGCCTACATATAAACTACTAAGATGTAAATATTCGGTGATGATTTCAAGAATATCTGATTCCAAGACCCTTAAGAATAGATGTTCTTGCTTCAAATACTCTAATCTCTATATATTCAAATGCTAGTCCATTAAGTGCAAGTAAGTAAACAATGGAATGGTGAATTTGTACCAGATTACCTGATCCTAGTATATAACCTACACGGTTTATTCAAGAATCTTTTCAGACAAGGGTGTACACTGTTATAATTTACATAGCCCTTACTTTTGATCCTATTTCACAAGAACCCGCAAAAAAGATAACATTGATTTATTATATATTATTCAAACACCATATTGACTCGGGAATATTAAGGGTTGTTGTTGATCGCTTTCTAAATAATCTTGAAGCTAATCTTTTTGGCAGATAATAAGGAACAAAAGGAAAACGCAGCAGTGGTAGATGAAATGAATCTCCTGAAAAAGCAGTTCTTGGCGTATCGCAACACCAACTTAAAGCGTCTTTTCGACGACCCAAATTCCAACAGCCTTCACTTGGTGCTCCCTTTCAGCGTCAATAAATCTATGAAAATTGAACCTATTTTGCTTGCGCTCAGCTTGAACGCACTTGCCTGATTTTAGCTGGAGACTTTTCTTTTTAGCTTCTCAGTTAAGATAGGATATAGTTCTGAATTTTTCGTTTTTGGCCGAACGAGCCACTGGTGAGTGAGAATGGTAATTTATAAATTAGGTGTTATTCGAATCAGCAGATTCAAAGCATTTACGTGCAAAGAGTTGATAGGCTATGCTAATCAAATTCACCTTTTTCTGTGAAGCGGGTGGGGGTGGGGGTAGGATGGGGGTAGGAGGTAGGGGGGTCCCTATTTAGGATGGGTTCCAGAGTCTTAAGGTGTTGACAACAGGACATCATTATTCAAAAGCTAGGTGCATCTTCTAGCAACGAACACAAACTCCGAAAGGCTTTTCAATCGACTGATATGAAAAAGATTATCATACAAAACTGACAGCAGTATTAAAGAAAGCAAAATCAAGCGATTGCACGACCTCCCGTCACCTTGTTTGTTTATATTGTGTATACTCACCACTAATCGCGTCCTAGAAAACATCAACAAATCAAGGGGTAGTTGCTTTATGGAGTCTTCATAATGCATGGTAAGTCTTTTCCTAGGTAGGCCCCAACAATATCCATTTCCAACTCCAAATACAAAGTATTAACACAGGAGCAAAAACTCCGGAGTACATTCAGAATGGCTCTGAAAGTTATCAAAGTAGCTTCTGCTGGTCAGGCCTTTTCTGCTGTCTCAGGAATAGTCTCAGCTCTCCCTCAAATTTGTCCTTGCTTATATGGAAGATGCCTCTACCACGGTACCACTTTTACAAATATAGTAGGGGGTATAAAGCTTCTTGTAAGTCACATTTGCATCCTCCTTTAATGATGCTGACTGTATACCAAGAATTGCAAAGCTTGCCTTAAATACCTATGAACAGGTCTTCTTTTAAAAAAACGATACTGCTGCTATCCAGTTTCAGTGTACATCTGTTTCTACCCTTCCTCCCAAATCTACCGGCTGACCTGCTTCTTACTTATGGTGTTCACAGTAAGAATTACGAACAAAAGACACATATGAACGTTCATGGGGGAAAGCCTGGGTGATGGGGACAGAAAAGAACCTGCGTCCAGTCTTTTGGGGTCTGCTCTATGATGAGAAAAAGAAACCAAACACCTTGAACCGGAACAGGAGGATTTCTCCAAATCAGGTGCCCATTTAAAAAATTCCGGTCCTCCGAACTTGAGCAGGCTAAAATGGCACCCAAGACAGGTGTCCTTTCACTTGAATGGCGCTCTCCACTACCCGCTCATCCACTGAGCTGAGCACTTGCTCTCGAAGAATCGAGCATCCAAAGAAAGAACTAGTACGAATAAGAACGAAGGCAACGAGGAAAGTTCATACATCCATCCCACAAGACATCTGTTTGTCAGATGAGAGAAAATGTGTGTGTTGAGCCATGGTAGAGAAGGCTGGTACCTCACCAGACCAGTCTGCGGTGGATATTGGGCATAAGAGCTGGTAAGATATCAAAATAACCAGTCCATTTGGAGCAACATTATGTGACTGACACATACAGCAGAATTCATTAGAATAACTAGTGAGACACCGACTAGTCTCAACATCAAATCCTAGAAAGTATTCGTGCCACGAGTCCTGCGATCATCTCAACGATGACTGGTGATACATGTATCTCAGAAAGATCCTTGTCCGTCCTTTCGATACCCAACTTCTGCAAAACAACAAACAAGGATAGTGGTAGAGAGTCAGTATGATCGTGATGGAACACAGAAGGGTGTGGCGGCTTGGACTTGTGGGCAGTCGATGGCAGCTCGGTTGCATATGGACAGAGGGATTTCGTGTGAACACTGCTTGTGGGCCCCAACTTGAACAAATATATGGATGGTCAGAATGTGTCTTTAAAGACACCCCAAACTCATAACTGTCCTTCCTGGATTAACACCAAACTGGAATATTAGGTGTGTTGGGGTTCGCCTTCTCATGAAGCCAAATATCTGCTCGCGGGGCTGTATGAAACATTAAGGATGGCTATTTGTGCTCATTTACCCAGCGAACATTTAACTGACCAATAAATTCAGTTCCTTGCCTTTCGAGGGCCTGTGTGAATAGTTCCTGAGCATGATGCAGGTTTCCCGTTTTTGTTTCAAGAACGGGAAAAGCACCCGTTTCCCTCCTAATTCGCCTTATATCTTCTTTACCTTCTTCTCATATTATATAGTGCAGTATAGTACTATAATTTCTTTTTGTTTTCTCATAAGTTTTATTTCACTTACTCATACTCCTGAGTTCATCTTTCCAGCAAGAAGAACAAAAGGAGGCGACGGCAATAGCTAACCATCATTCGAGCAAATATATATACAATCGATTAAAGCCGAGGTACGGGTGGGGTGTCTGTGTGTATATTTGTCCAAAATTCCAGATATAGATTTCATATTTATGCCAAATAATCTCCTTCATATTTCAGAACTAAAATTGGCGTTGCCAAGAGTCGCTTCTGAGGTGTCTCGCTTAACCCTTTTGTTTCGTCACGTGCAGGTATTTCTCTGTAAATACAAAGAGATCTAGGTGAGTTGTAGGTGCTTAAGCTATATACGAGCAGTAGAAGGAGCTGGTCGTTAATATGCCTAAAAGAACAACAATTCGCAGATAGCTTGGGTAGAAATAACCTGATCAATCAATCAGAAGCCTTGTAGTTATATTTAGATTAGATTCCAAATATTCACTATTTTTCGCTCTGGCACTTTTCAAGGCCAGACACTGTCAGAGAATGCAGAACTGAGATCACTTTATGAATGGTAGCTAATCTCTCCCCATGTGGTGTATCACATGTGGTTGGAGAACTTCGCTTGCCTTCCACATGATTTGCTGACTTCTGTATTTTGCAATACTCGCCTTGATTTTCAAGCCGCTGACTTGAGAGATTAGGCTGGGGACGTCAAAGTTTCGCTGAGAGAAGCCAAGACAAGGTCATAGTGGCGAAAAAGATGCCTTTAGTTATGTCAGGTTAGCTCAGCTTTGCAGATCCAGCGAGATCAGTGGAAACTGACGTGGTGTCGCTTAGTATCAGTGGGACGGCATCCATGAATTTCTGATGGACATTGGAGGAATATCTCCACCACACATCTTCTCGGACAGAACACATATTAACCTTCCGAACACATGCAGTCGGCTATGTCCTTTGCGTAGCCCTCCACGATCTCTAAACACACCTCCAGCTGTCACTTCCAATACATGGTATCCGAAAGCTAATCACGCTTACAACGACTCATTTTCTGGTCTGAGGGGCTAGCAGACCTGTACTGACACATCTCATGCTGCTGAGTTGTTGAATTGAACAGAGAGATGTTTGTCAAGATGATCGCGAGTTAGGAGAGAGTGAGATGTTGGGTTAGTGATAAATGGTATATATGACCAATCACATCTGCCGTCATGCCTTACTCACGCGACCAACATCAAAACACGGCTAATTCAAAGGCATAACTCAATACTGGATCCAGCCCACTACAAAAAATGTAAACTTATTGCATGAGGATCACACTCGTAGGTGTGCCCACAAACATTGTCAGAATAATAGTAGGAGACTATCCTAAGGAAATAGTGGGTTTCGTCAATGAAAGCAACAAAGGAAAGAAAGTATTGAACAGATTGAAAAGAAATATAGGGGTCCAAGATATAGCTCTCGCTTATGACTTTGGAATGGCACATCGAGATTTTATTTGGATCCTAATATATATGCCAGGTACGCGGAAGAGATCAACTAGCAAAACCAGAAACTGGCCAGCGTTGCTTCCAATGTAGGCGCAATTATATACGACTCTTGCACAAATTATCAAGGAGAGGCTGAAAAGCTCCACCTAGCCCAAGCCTCCACAAAATCGAAGAAACGGCTGTTTGAGAGAGGAAAGTACAAAACTTGTTGCAAAGAGCTCTCGATTTCTCTATTAAGGTAGCATTTTGGAAATCTCAACACTCGTTAAGCTCTGAGTTCGCATTGAGCGTTAGTAACAAGGGCATAGTTCAGGGCAATGGATGGTAGGTCACCAAGAAGGCGATTTGGATCCCATATATTCGTCAATGCGGCTTTGATCATCAAATAACCTGCCTGGTTGCTTGCCATCGATTGCCTCCAAAAATCAATGCGTTTGAGGACTCGTGTTTGTAGGATGCCACCGCACCTTATGAGCCTTGTATTTCTGCAGATTTCAAGACATTGCAGAGACGAAGACTTGTGATAAGGTTTCAAGGCTTCCATTCTTTTTCTTCTGTCGTTCTATATATAATTCTTTTTTGTTGCTGTATACTCCTTCTGTGTCGTTATATAAATTAGAATATCTTGGACTCGTAGGGTGTTTGAGGTACCAATACTTTGGGTCGACTCACCGGGTTCTAGGCGGAAACTACCATCGTCAGAGGCTTCTGGTCATGTTTTTCGGTCAGCAAAAGGATCAGACCTTGAGCTCAAATCAAACCCTGCACTATTGCTTGATTTTCACGGGGAAGAAGATCAAGAGGTCAGTTGCATAAAGCAGAGGCTGTGACTAGGAAATATTTTCGGGCCAAGAAGACACATTCAGCCGTCGAGGACAGTGGCGACTGGAACGACGGGGCCTTATGAATACGAGACATTTTTCGATGATGGGGTTCTCTTTCTTCCTGGTGTCTTGATGGCGTTTTTATGATACTTTGTAAATAGCAATCCTATTTTCTATCTTCAAGGGACCTTTTATTATCAGCCTGACACTTCCCCATGAGTCTATTAGCTGACTTTCTCAGGAATATTAGAGGTTCCTACCTTTAGCAAAACTTGGTGGTTGGTTTCCTTCGCTGGATGTTCATGTTGGTGTTTTCGATAAAGATGGTAGCAAATGGTCAGGTGTGATACCAGCGTGGCTAGCGCAGCGATAATTGGTGTCGCCACCTGCTCTTTGTTCACCTGGATGCCTAGTATCGTGAGGCTCAAAATGGAGACAGCTTACCTCGACACAAGGAATCGACGGTTCATCCGGAATAGTTCGAGTTGGTACCTCTGGTTCGATTTTTGGCTGTTTTGAATGACCGTGCCTCCTAGAAGGCACACCGCTATTTCATATCTTTTCCTCTTTTGTCTACAGCTTAGAGCTCCATTTTGTGGCGCCAAGCATATTGTAGAACAGTATCTCTTTATCGTTGTCTGTATCGTGCAAGTTCATAGTTGATACAGCAAGGCCAGTATCAGCAACTGGCTTTGTCAAATCGGGAACACGTATAGGCACATGAGAGTATTGTGCCGCGCTGGACGAAAGATCTCGATTTTGTGGCAGCCTTTCGACTCTCGTCGCGAAGTTATTCGAAGGGAGTACGTCAGTGTATAGGAACGGCTAAATCTGCTGCCCACATACTGTATAATTCCCTGAAATCAGTTGCTTTATCAGCAGTGCAAAAACGATGGGTTGCCAATTCCATTCCCAAATTTTGGTGAACTTTATTGCTTAAATGCTTATATTTGAGTCCTTTCATAAATAACGAAAAGCATGCGAGGAAAGCATCCAAATAGCGCCAAGTAGAGCTTAGCTAGGTAGCAAACAGCTCGCTTTCAGTTTCTCCCGCAGTTTATCTCAACAAAGACTAGTTTTCAATTGAGCTCGTTTCTTAGAAGCCCACCTCTGGTTTTTGGAAAAGCCTGAGTGTGGAAACTTTGGTGCGGTAGACTACCAACTGCAGTTGTGCTTGGAAATGAGCCCAAATTTGGCCAAACTCGAAAATGCCTGGTGCACAAAGCTTCAGTCTCAATTAAAACTTTCTTGAGAACCATTAACAAAACCGTCTCAAGCTGTATGAATATGGGAGGTCATCCAAAGTGGTCTAGGGAAACAAGGGCCGTAACTCTACCTAGTAACGGTCAGCAAGCTTGTCTTATTTTCATATCACATCGCAGACGACTTTCAATTCTGTAAGGAAATCGGCAAAAACCACATCGCGGTAGATCTTGTGCTCCAACATCAGGGCAAAACAACTAGGGGTTGAGATCATAATGAGCCCATGATTGCCATTGAATAAAAAGGTCGACGGCATGGGTATTTTGATGCGAGGGGCTGAGCGAAGAGCGATCTGCAAAATCCATCGTCAACTGAATAGTAATGATACGTACGTTATCATTCGTGCAAGTGCAAGTCTCAACATACACTGCTTGGCGGATAGGTATCTATCGCGGCTATATATGCAAATTAATATGATACTGATACAGATATAAAGAGCGATGGGATATTCGAAGCAGAATTAGCACCATTTTCTTGTGGAATCCAGCGACGGGCCCTTCTCTGGTTTCCTCATGCAACAGATTCACATGAATAAGAGACCGGTGCTATAGCCTTGGTCTTGTTTATCACTGGTGTCTCTTTGCTTCTTGGTCAACTCAAGCTATCCAGCTAGCTCAAATGTTCTAGTATTTGAGGCATTTAACTTCTCCTGGCCTCTGTTCCTCTCTGCTCTCATAGTACTTCTACGTTACCATCGTCTTATGTGTTGGCTGCGGCGTCTGTCTACATCCCATTTGTTAGCATCATTTGACAGTACAGTTTGGGCCTCAAAGAGCTCACCTGTAGATTGTGAGTTCGTCTTCATCATGTCGCTCTTGTTTACTGGCTCAACTGGTATGGCCATATAGCTGCAAGAGAGAGTGTCTGAGTGCTGATAATGACTTGATAGATCCGCATCCATCAGGATCTTCCAGTTTCTGGTCGTTATGCGACGTGATATTGTCTATTGAGGGAGCTCGCAATGTTCTTGCTCATGGAACGCCATCGCAGAGTTTGCGAAAGACTGAGTGGTAGCTAGTAATCTATAACAACCAGGTGGATTTAGCTTGGTATAAATGGTTTGCACAGCTCGCTCAACAATATCGAAACAGCATGTGGCTAGAAACAACTGGAGAGTACTAACCTGACGTATTGCTGTTGCTATTGTTGGCAGTGGAGGGTGAGTTGAGTTGCTGGAGTTGTGGTTTCATAAATTGAATTCTAGTGATGATAGTTGAGCCTGTAAGACTTACCTATGGGAAGGAGCTAGTTTGTATCTATAGACAGCTCTAAGAGATTTGATTGGTATGGCAGGGAGACACGTGGTCACAGAATTAGCCTTTTATTCATTCACTCATATATATATATATATGGTTCTTCATTTTGTGTGGAGACTGGCAAAATCTCAGACTTACATAAGGCGCTTGTTGGATTTTGAGCCTTGATTTATTCACTTGACATGTTCATGAAAAAGCATCTACTAAGGTACTATAAAAATATTGCTACTCACTTCTAAATTCACTACTGTGGGTTGTATAGATATTATTGGTTCAAACTTTGCCAAGCGCCTTAAATGCACAGCGATTGGTTGATATTGTTTTCTCTCTCTAAAGGTTATATTCACACTGTCCCCCTCCTCCCCTTTCCCTCATATAGAATTTGTGCCTGCCTAGTCGAGATCGGATCACGAGGGAAGGAAAGATTCCTGAGATTTGATAGAACTCACTTTTTTTGCGTCACTGGGAGGTTCTTTTTAGATAAAATGTATATGCATTCTGTCGACCTCATAGCTATCTCTAAGAGGTGCACTGTACCAAGAAAGAACTAAGAAAGAAGAAAGAAAGAGAAACCCCCAGAAATGTAGAGACTGTGATGCTCTATGACTGTACCCTCCTTTTCGTCTCCTCTGTTCAATTTTCTGAGGTATGGGTGGATTGGCTGTTCTGGCTGTTTATCCTTCTTGTTACAGCCAATCCTAGGCAGCCCACACCTCATTCCTTATTTTCCTTCTGCAATACTTTTTGGCCTTTTTTCTAGCCTTCTCCCGTCTATGGGCGTTTTGCCAAGCGCGACTATCCTCTTGGTATTTCATCCAAGCTTGGCCCTCTGCCCAATTCTTGAAATTCCACTGCAACTCGTTGCCAGCGTCTTTGATGAATTGGACACAGTCTACATGTGGAGTAGTGGCTGGGACAAGAGGAGATCGTCTGTCTATCAACCATTGTCTCAATCCAAATCTGTGATGAATTAGAGGTGGAAGATCTTGTCTTAGGCCACCTGGCGGTGCAGCGTGTACGGAAGAATCGTTGCCGTCTGCTGCTTCAAAAGCTCCTAATACCCATCGTAATCTCTTGGATTTTTGCTCAGCCTTATATCTCTCTGTAGGCTGTCCGTTGCGATGGGTGAACGCTTCATCATCCGTAGGACTGTTATCCTTGGGGATACGGGCTCTTGGTGTGAAGTCCATCTTCAGATGTTCTCCTGGGACTCTCGGCGGGGGGAAATGATTTGGATCAGGCTTGTTTCCCTCTAACTTATTGTCAATGGCACGAAGTGGATTCGACTTTCTCACCTTCTTTGCAGGTGGAGCGTCGTCCGAGTTTTCGTTTGTGGCTCTACGCTTGAGTCCATCTGCGGCTCCGGCCGTGGTTGCTGGTTCACTTTGTTGGCGGGATGATTGCGATCTATATCCCTCATCGGTGTTCTCGTCTGGGTAAACGTGGTCCGATAAGTTAGATCCGTGGTCAACGATCATGCCATTATCTTTTCCCCCATTTCTTTCAAGGTGAGACTTAGCATGGGATCGCTGTTAGTGAAACTGTCAGTTGAAGCTCTCATGAATTCTTGGAGTGTTGTGAGTCTTACCTGTGATCTTCGGACTCGCCATTTCAATGCTGCCATGGCTTTATAACTAGGCGCAGAGTGTCCATTTCCAGAAGCGATATTGGGTATCGCATTATCAACCATGTTGTTTAGGGGGATATCCCACATAGCTTGACCTGGGGTTGACGCTGTAACCTGTGTGTCCTGTGGCGTAGCCGGGTCGAATTCCGCGAAGTGGTCATAGCCATACGCATAAGTTTCCTCCCCGCTAATGTTGTCGAACTTAGAGAGGGAAGTAGCAGTAGTGCTAGGGTTCTCTTCATTGTTTTCGGCGCTAGCTCTGTCTTCGTTCAACTGAACCTGGCTTCCATGGCCCGAGTCATTTATGGTGTGAGGAACAGAAATCTGGTTGTTCTTCTCTCTTTGCATCGTTTCGACCATGCTGACGAGCTCCTCCGTACTCCAAAGCCATCCAGCCCGATCTACAGGGGTCAAGTTGCCTGTGGATGGAGGTAGAGAAACTGGGTTGCTATCCCGATGTTCGAATGAAGTTGTCATTCTATACGGATTCTCCAACCCACAATTCCTCGGATCTAGGTTGTGGTGGGGATACGCAGAAGTCATTACCTCGCTGAAGTTACCTGAGATGCTTTGGGCTGATGTTACACCCAAGTCAAATCGCACAGTCGGATCTCGATGATTATCAAACGAAGAAGGCATTACTTCGCTAAAGTTATTCGCAGGACTTCGAGTTAGTCTTGAGCTCGAGTCCGGTGGCATCATTGAACTGTGATGGGAGGTTGGGTGTTGCGCCATCGAAATATCATCCCAGTGTTGTTGGTAACCTGTATAAATTAAAGTTAGAAGTGCGCCCCAAACAATGTCGAAGTCGTCTGAGGTTAGAAGAGGAAGGTCAAGGGTTCGCATATTTACCTTGAGATGCCTGGATGTATGGATTAATGTGCGGCCCTATGGTGTTCTGGACTGCTGGTTGAGGAGTATTGCGGCCGAGTCTTGGGGTGTTCATCTTGAAGATTTATCTAGTAACAAGAAATGTCTTGTACTAGATTTACTAAGATGATGCTGAGGAGATCTAGCGATAACGGTGTGTGGGCGATGGTGCTGAGATGTGTGGTCACACAAAAGATAGTTGTCCGTTCTCAAATTGATGGGCGGATAGGCACTCTGGGTATGCTGTATATGTATAGATCTAATCCTATGCTCTACACCTTACCAGAGGTGGTGGTCACCTGATAATCCTGCCTCGACACCCCCCCTAGGGCTATGCAGGGATACTAGGCCTCCTTCAGGGGCGCCAAGGGATGTGTAGCGATGTTCAGTGGTAGTTCATGGATGTGCAAATCCCCTTCACTAGCGGATTGTCATCCTTCATCCCCCAGTGGGGTAAAGTGATAGGCGACGGATGAAAGACGAAAAGGCACCTATGTGTCTCTTTGTGACTCATCCTTTATTTTCTATTGGCTAGCCCTTCCAGAGCATCAAGCCCCAGGTGTACTTGTGCACTTAAAGTGGGTCAAGTTGAGGCTCAAATCCTTAGAGCCGTGGCCAGGTTTACTGAACAGCTTTGTTTTACTGGAAGATACCTATTATTGAAGTGGACCCTTGGTATCTACTTTGAGTGCACGAGTGCACCTGGGGCTTGATACTCTGGAAGCGATATACGTGTTTCGTGCTTTTTTCGCGACGGACGGAGCTATTGGTGCGGATATTGCGTTTTTGCTAGCATTCTTGGACTATCTGATTTGAAAGTGAAAAATGAATGAATACTCGGATCTTTGTTTTGGAGATTATCCTTGGTGATTCTTATGGAAATACCCCAGAGTGTATGGTTTTTGCACGAAAACAGGTTTCTAAAGTACTAAGTTCATGGATTCATTTACTAGGTAATCTATGGACAATCTGAATAAAGAAAGAAGAAGAAAAATCCCCTCACATCTCCTCCTCGTTATCTATTGTGCCCTCAGTCCTGCTGATTTTGGGCGGCCGCTGCTGCTGCTGCTGCTGCTGCTCTCTGGGCAACAATCTTGTCACGGCGCGTCTTTTCTGTTCTCCAGGCGTTTTTACACCTTTTAGAGTCCAGCTGGTATTGGTTGTGCCAAAGTCCCTCAGCCCAAAGCTTAAACTCCCACTGCGCGGTATTCCCAGCTTCTATCAAGCAGTCCTCCGCTTCAGCCTGAGTCTGGGGTCCATCATTCCATTTGAGGCTGTTGGTGAACCATTCTCGGATTCCAAACTGTGGATGTTCCAAAGGAGGCAGATCTTCTCGCAATTTACCTGGAGGCGCTGCGTAGAGCTCTTTCTCTTCGGCGGGTGCATTCTTGTAAAAGTCCCAGCTGATGTTATTTCTCAGCTTGAACCCCGGTACGGGCCAACCCTGGGTATCGACAAGCGAGTCTTTGTCGAAAAAGGGTCGAGGAATGGGTCGGTACACCTTCGCGCTTGTCTTTGGCTTTGCTCGGGGCACTTGGTTAGCCATTTGTGGAGGGGCCACTGCGATGGCGACTGGGCCATTCTTCTGGACTCCGTTCTGTGGGGCAGGAGGGCCATTCAAAGAATTCTTCAATGAGATCGTCAGTAGAGAGTTCTAGAGAAGTCTAGGGTTCTTAACAACTTACCATTGATGGCTTTCCATGCCCATCTTTGGCGACCTTTGCCTTCTTATTAGGGCGCGACATTGGACCCCCCTGCAGTTCCCCTTGCTCATTGGAGACGTCTTCGCCATCTTCGCCATCTTCGTCATCTTCGTCATCGATATCCTCAACAGAACGCTTGCGCTTATTCTGTTGTTGTTGTTGACAGTGTTCAAAGTCCTGTGCAATTTCTTTTTCCACTTTTTTGCAGTATTCATGGACTTCATCATCTATCATATGGTCAAATTCGGGCCAGTTATTGATGTCCGCTGATCGATTTTCGTCCAGTCCGATGCCAAATGTATTCTGGTTTGGCGAGTCCTGGGTAAAAACGTTGTTTGGCTGCGGCCGCATAGACTCAAGACTGTTGCTTCCTGTATGAGAGGGCATCGCGTCGCTGTGGATATCAGGACGAGCCATGGCTTGCATGTCATCGGTCTCATTATATGTAAGTGATGTTGGCTCGTGGGAGGGGCTCGAAGAATTATGAAACAATCCAACGTCGGTAAGCTCATTGCTTTGATACGATGATAGTTTTTGCTGGAGTTCATCCCAGTCTCTATAAATTTTCGAGAAAAGACCAAAAGGGTCCATCGCTTGCTTATCGTCGGTCTCATTATTTGTGAGTGGGGTTGGCTCGTGAAGAGGGCTCGAAGAATCATGCAACAATTCATCGCCTGTATGCTCGCTACTTTGATACAATGATGTTTGATGCTGGAGTTCAGCCCAATCTTTATCTATCACATCAAGAATGTCCTCATACGGCAAGGAATTATTTTCGATACTGTTATTTCGGTTGTCTGGGGCGTGGGAAGGCATCGCTTGACCGTCAAGCTCGTCTGGGTATGAAGCCATCGTTGGCGTCGCGGAAGTTAGCAGGGAAGAATGGTCACCTACAAGGAAGAACCAGTTAGATGGGTAAGCTCGTTGCAAACTGTGAGAGGCGGGGTAGCCCCCACAGGCTATTTGTATATACTTGCCTTGTGCGGGGATGACCGGGCTAATCTTGACTTGATTGGATGAGAAGGAACTCATTTCGAGTGTTGCTTGCTCGAAGTTCTTGGTGTTTGAAGGGTGCCTCGAGCCTTTTGGGCAATACTCCAAAGACTTGTCTTCAGAAGAGCGAGTTGTTGATACAAGATTCGATACAGTAAATTTAAGAAGAAAGATTCTCAAAGAAGATCGCTATCTGGTCGCAGTGGTATTCAGCGAGGGAAGGAATTATGGGAGTGGAAACTTGGAAGATCAATGAAGGCAGCTCTCTTTAGTACCACCATCCCCCCCCGGGGGGCTCTCCTCCCCGCACCGCACCGCACCTGCCATAGTACAGGGGGGTAGGCCAACGGGTATGCTAATACTTCGGCCCAGCCTTGCTGCCTAACCATCCAGACCTGCTAGAAATCTTTGTTTTCAGGAAGCCCCAGTTTTCACATCTGATTCACCAGCCAAAAGTTACCCCAAAAGCGCCCTTGCACTTCACATGACTGCATAGACTAGCGCTAAGCGCTTTCTGGTAGTAATTCCATCTAAGTTACTATATATACAAGGTCCTTTTCTAAAGAGCTCGTTGGAACTCGGATGGTTGAGTTTTGGCGACTCTGCGCGAAGTGGATCGAGCATAAAGTAAGCGAAAAGGGGGGACGACCCCACCCTCGCTTATGGCTTAGTCAGAGAAGCTCTTTTCAACTTGGGTCACACAAATCTAAATGGGGGATTTCCGTAGTCTCAAAGCAAGGGGAAAAGGCTCGATAACGCACGAGAGGTGTAGTTGCTGGCAAAGATAACTTCATAAAAGGTCTATTGTCCTGTTGGGTAGAAAGTCCTCGGCATCACGTGATGAGGTATAGATAGTGTGTTTCCAAAGTCTCTACAGCTTCTACTTATATACGTGAGGATTCATATTGGAAAGAACAAGAATTTGGTCCTCTCAGTTTCCAGACTAGTCATATGTATTGCGTGTTAGAAAGTGTTGCGCTTCAGGAAAAAAGGGTTGTTCGCAAATCATGTGGTTTAAAACATACGAATTATTCGTGTGAAGAGGATAAATTCTTGATACCAAAATCTGTATTAGGCATTTAATGAGAGAAGTCGACTTCTTTTCAACTGCGGGAGTCTCCTACTCTATCAGATATTTTTCATCCCAGTTCGAAGGCAATCATTGCAGTGAATCGAGTAATTGAGAGGAGCAGCAATTGGAAGTGGGAGGCGAAGAACTGAAGTGTAAGTACAGGATTCGTGCCTTTCTTGATGTATCTGTTCAGCCAGGTGTTCTCAACACCGATTCGAGAAACCGATTCTTATGTAATGATTCAACATAAAGGGTACGTACGTCAAGAATGAACAAGCAAAATTACTTCTGGCTTCTAGAGGTTGGGTCCATCATCGAACATCACTTACTTAGAAAAGTTTGGTCTCTCAAAATGCAAGTATATTTCCAGTTTACTATGAACTTCTTCTTAATTGATACGCGGAAATATGGCAGGTAAATGACACATAACATCGCAATAAAAAGAAGGTTTATCCTTGTTTCTCCACAAAGAAGACAAAAGCCCTCGACCAGTGTATTTCGCTTGATAAAAGAAGTGTCCGAGAATATTTGAAAGCCAGAAGCGAGTTCCTGATCAACGCTAAGTTATGAAACTTACTCCGCTCTCTTTCCGATGAACGACAGAGGCATTCGACCTTGACCCCAGAGTATCATCTCCATCAGAGTCCCAGCTATTCTAGTCGTCTTCATTGTTCTGATGCGAAGCTTTCTTCACCTCATCGCCTAAATGAGGGTCAAAAAGACCACCATCGTACTTTGGATAGTCGTCATGTGTATGGTTTACTCTCGGTGTATCATTTTGTCGGAACAACATGTCAAAATATTCTATGCCAGTTAATGGTGTTGTGGATGACTGTGGTATGGAAGCGCTTCGGGCGTCAGATTTTCTGGTCCCAATTCTAGTAGAATTAGTGGGATCGTTTGAATGGAGATCAAATTGGACTTGATTATCCAGACAAGTTGGGCAAACGCACAACCAGCGCACGCCGATTAGCATCAAACCTTCAGTCATCTTCTCCGCGGCAAGGGCAGCGATTGTAGGGAAGGAGTAATCTCGATGGATTTCCCTAAGATGGTTGACTTCATTTAAGTATAAACAATCAGAAGTTGTAACACCACCAGCCGCATTCATATCGTCGCTGAGAAGTGTGAAAGAATGGTTCTTCGATTGAGATGGATAATTGAGGAGTGTTGTATTGAACGTGGCCGCCGCATCATATTGGTTGGGTCGACTACCAAGAGGCTTTTCGTGTTCATCTTGCTTCTGCTCGTATCCCATGACGTGCCCTCGAGGCGAGTTGGAAGGGGGTTGTGAGAACACCTCGGAGGGTGGATTCGAAACCGGTCCACGCGAAGTCCTAGAAAGCTGTATATTTGATGGAAATCCAGAGGATGAGCTGAAATTTTGTAGGTTCCTATTATTAGAAACCAACAAATCCTCAGGGTTGTTGTCTTCTTCCAAGTACTTCTGGAAGTCAAACATCTCATCCATGAAGTCATCAACCTGCCCAGTCAGGTCGGGAACATCGGGGATATCTGGGCGGTCTTCTGAGGGCGGCATTGTCGTAAGAGTTGCTCTAGATTTGGCTAGAGGTTCTGGGTTGTGAGTGGTCTGGCTCAGGTTCCTTCCTTTTGAAAAGAATTGTTGTCTGGTACTAGATGTTGACTAAGAGTTGTGTCTTTTATGGGCTGGATGTAGAGTTGAGTATAAGTGTATGTCAAGGCACTGTTTACTACGTGTTGATGTGCAGGGGTTACAGTCCAGCTTGACGGCTTGCTCCTCGCGTACTGTGTAGGGCGTAAGGTGCACAGTGCGGCTTTGCGGCTTTAAGGCTTCGCGAACCACGTTGTTTACTTTCCTTGGGTGAAGGGCATTAGTTTCACAGACTTGGAACATGGATACTAAGCAGAGCTATAATCAAAAGAGTTCACCTTATTAGATACGATCTTCCGTCCATCTCAGCCATACGATAGCCGTGACACCCTGTAGTTTTGCGAAGAAAAGGCCAGATCTAGATGTATTTGGTGCGACGCATGGCAGGAGGGTATGACTGACCTGTAGTCGGAACCATTAAGAAGCATCACATCGCTTAAAGCGGTTAGACTTACCGCGTCTCTTGCTAAACCATGCTGTACTTGGAATTCAGGTCTCGCTTGTTTAGGGTTATAGTCAGCACTTCAAAATATTGAACACCTTCTGCATCATTCACCATCTATACAATGCATTGAGCCCTTGTTCTGGTATGCTTCAAAGGTACCTGATGAATTGCTCTCATATATCGTGTAAAACATAACAGCGATTTAACATATAACAAATATTTAGGTTGATAGAACTGGCGTTTAATTAAATATTAGTCAAGTAATTCATGTGCCGAAATCAAGTTAAAACTGAGATTCTGTGTTATTCAGATTGAAGTTTTTTGGTGCCACAAGTAATTATACAGAGACTTAATATCAAGGAAAATTCAGAATACCCACAGTGTTAAATGCTTGTGCCTAAAGACAAGAAAGAAGTGAACAACACAAACGATAACAATCGAATTACCATGCCACCATCCAAATCTGGGACGTAGTGTAAGTATAGGAAGCTTTCTGCCCCATTTCCCAATCATCTTTGCATATACAGCCCATCTCTGTGCTCCAGCCCACTTTGAAAGACAAGAACCGCTAAATCAGCTACATCTATATTTAAGTTGCTTATCAGGCGTCGTTACTAATTTAAAGACAATAATTAGTTGAGCTATACTGAGCCCTACTCACCGGGCTTACGAAATTGCGTTTGTGGTCGAATCTTTCTCTCCTTTCTGGACACCTCGTCGTCCGTGGAAATATTACCATGGTCTGCAGGAAGATTCTGCCGGGGTATTTGGTCCCTGTATTCCGGCGGTTTTACGCTTATAATAGGGTTCGCATTGTAGACCGCGTTTGCAGATGAATCCTTTGGAGTTGGTACTTTGGCGACTCTGTTTGGTATTATCATCGTATCAAGTGTTCGCTGCAGAACCCGAGTTGATTTCTAGATATATTGTTGAAACGTGGTGTTATTAGGGATCTTCTAACAGTCGTTAGCTCCTCCACGAGAGTATTTAGGTATTCGTGCCGCCTTAAGACTTGGAATTTGCTCAGTGGACATCTGAGCCAATGACGAACCAGAGGTTTCTCGACATGGAAGAGCCTGATAAGAAAAACCGCTTATAATTTTGCTTTTACATTCTATAGTTGGGTGTGCGACCTTGTGGACCCTCGTGATGAAGATTTCGTCGCAGTCCGCGCAAAGCAGGACTTGGCTTGGGTCTCAACGGCCGTTTCGGTCTATCTGTAAGAGCGTATCCTCCGCAAGTACTGTACAAGAAACGTGCACTTGTTCGCAGAGAGATGTGATCGGTATCCTGGATTGTTTGAAAGGGGGTAGAAGTCGGTCACCACCACAAGTCAGTATCAGCAAGGTACCAGGCAAAATAGGCAAAATAGCAATTTAGTGTGCGTATCTAAGATGTTGGGAGGGACTGGAACTGAGACAGAGTATGCCGTATAGTAATAATGCCAAAACTAGTCCACGAGGTTTGATCTGAGGTTACCTGGATGCTCAAAGGCATTCAGAAGAGTAGTCCATGTCTGCCATACGTAGTGATGCGGACAGAGGGTCCTCGCCATTTTACTAATATTAATCAGTACAGCTGCTTCCCTAGGAGATGGCTCGTTAACAAAATGAACCTGAACTCAAGCGTTTCAAATTGTGTTATGGGTTACTCCAAAAGCTCGAGGCTTTTCCAAGTATCGGGCAACCTTGAAGCACCGTCACGGTTACTGCGAATATAATCACGCTGAATCAGAAACTTGAGGATACAATTCTGAAATATCGCAAGCTACATAGCACTAGTCACTCATGGGACCTCGGAGAAAGAAACAACGCGAATTAAAGATTAAATTGAAGATATTAGGATATGGTGAAAGAGCTCATATTTATAGATCTCTAGATAAGGTTTGAAGATCTCCCAGATGACTGGAGGAATTGTGACTTGATCATGCAAGAAGATATCATTTTACCATAAAGCTACAGTCCAAATGGTTACGGAGCATTTGGGATTGACTGGGCAGGCAAAACAAACTATTTGGTGCAGGTCCTGATATAGTTTGACGATTGGGGGGAAATTGCCGGCTTCGTGTTGTTCAAAATGCCACAAGATTAATAAGTTACGTTGCGCCATCAGTATTGTGACCAGGTCACAAAACTGAAAAGCATGCCTTACGTATACAGTAGCAAACCATTTTCGGTCCATCACACTCTCTGAAGAGCGACATTATTTCTTTTCATTATGATTTAAAAAAGTTTACTTAATTCTGCTAACCAAACAATAGCACAAGCATCCAATTCCTCCATCGCATGGCAAACAGTAATTAACTTGCTAGGAGAGTTTCCCGCCACAAAGGTGATACACACAATGTCATACCAAAACAATTTTTCATCTCCTACAAATATTCAATTGTACAACTCCTCCTTAATCCGCTGGGTCTACTCCGGTAATTCCCCAGCTTCTTATCCCTCATCAAACTTCTCTCTGCTGAAGTAATAGTAACTTCTTGTATGCTTATGCCCTTGGATGCAAGTTTCATCCATTCGCTAAAGCCACATGTTGTCATATTCATACTGGCCATTGTGACTTTTCGGTCCATGTTTCGCAACAATTTGCATTCGGGTATTCCGAAAGGGCGAGGTGGCATCTGTTCCTGCACCGGTTCTTACTTGAGATTTAGAAAATGGCAGTGGGGAGGGAAGCTCGCTCGAGGATATGCTTTGATGTAACGCTCTAGTACCTGCATATATGGTTCCTCAGCTTCGTATACATCATACTCTGCAGTTTCATGTTCTGATTCTTTAGGTATTTGGATTTGGTCTGAGGTGAACTTCGCAATCGGTGTGCTGGTCGCTATGCCTTCATCCGTATACTGGGCTTCGAAGATTTTGTGATTATCGACGTCGTATTCGTCATCCTTGGAATAACTGGTAAGTTCATGCTTCTTTGCTGCGTTGGATGTTTGAAACCCGGGTTTCTGGGCCTGCTTCTTGTGGATGGTACCGGTAATTACATTTTTGGCGATAACGATTTGGGAATCCTCGAATGACCAGGCTTCCAACGTCTTCGCGAGTTGCTCAAGAAGTGCCTGATTACGAAGGTTGGTAAATTGGATATATAGAGGAGAATAAAAGAAGGAAAAGACAGAAGCGGACTTACATCAAATGATTCTGCGTCCTCGAATGGGTCGGAACTACTTTGAGTAATGGAGGGTGCTATTTCTTTTGTTGAGGGGAGCTCAAATTCTGCGTTATCTATAGATGCATGGGCTTCTTCGGAGTAGTATGTGCTGGTATCTTCGGGGCTGGTGTCTCTGGTTTGACTCGTATTTCGCCGGGATCCGTTGGGACCGGTGGCAGTGTTCTTATCCTTCTGACACCACTCCTCTATCTTAGCGAGCAGGTGACTGATTGTTTTCTAGGTTAATATCAGTATGGGGGATATCGTTGTTTTTCGGTAGTTCTGGTTGACAACTTACCTCAGAGGTCTTGCAGTCTGGAAGTATGCCAGAATCGACAGCTTCGTTGACCTCGTCGGCCCAGTCAAAGTTTTCTTCCATCGTGTTATCTGAAACCTTACTGATAGACATGTGCATCAAAAAGATAAAATCGGATGGCTGAAATGACAGCGAGTGGAATGGTATACCGGCGTATCTTTACGATAGAAATAGGTAATTGATTGTGCGTATGAGTTGAAGTATTGAGATTTGGATGGGTTGCTTGATACAAATATCGCAAATATCTCGAGTTGGATACTGTCAGATTTGTAGTTGATAAAATATTCTAGAGAGAAACACAGGTCATGGAGAAGGATAGGATATATTAAGATATGATGAACACATCTAGTCCATGTCCAGCAACACAGACCAGAGATGAATATAACGCCGTATTCTCATGAACTGTTAGTGGCCTGGGGCCATCATTTTTGACCCAAGTTTTGCAACTATTCCCAAAAGTTGATAGGGTCTTTAGTAGAGCGGATCGCTTAGCTTCACTGTCTCCTTAGGGGATAGCGCCAAGGCTGGTCAGCTGGGCTCATGATTGGGCCAAAGTTTTTTAGGTGAAGCTTGTAGGCCAGTGAATCTACCTAGATTAGACCTTTTTCCTTATGAGGTCACCATACCATACCAAAGTGAATTTACGGTCCGCTGTACTCGTACCTTTACTGAAATCAAAATTAACTCATTGGGTTTGCTTGATGAGCACGTGATGGTCCTGTTACAAGGCACTGGTTTTCTAGTTCGCAATTATTCTAGCACACACCAACGAAATTTCCGGTCTCTTGTCAAGCTCATGGTAAGTAAAGCCACAATCGCTTCTCACTATAAGTATGGCATTTAATTTGTCAAGAAACTGGCCAGATGGGAAAAATCTTAGGGCTTCGTACCAAATGCCCAAGAACTTGTTTGATAAGCATTTTGATTATGGGTATGATAGCCAGTATAAGGGTAACGTTGCTGTTTTATTGGCTGCCTTCTTAATCTTGGATCACTAACAATGGCAAGAAAAGCCTGCTCTTCAGTGGAGGTAAACTACGTTGCATGGCCAATCAGAAGATGCTCACAGGGATCCTACCTTACACTTTTGAGAATAAAAGTCCATTCCTCGCACGTTTCAGTGATGCTTTCTTATGAGAATGAATTGCTCTATTTGATGAGTGCAATCATGGATGTGCTGACCCTCCCATTAGACGTCCTCAGAAACAAACGAATTCCTCCCCACAATACCCCCCATGCAGATACGTGAGCTGACTAATGTCCGTATGTGCTCCAGCTCAAGCGCATCTTCATATCATCACTACCGTCCCATTTCAAGATGTTCCAATAGCAAAATTGCGAAAACGCGTGACAATTGTGCTAAAGTTCCGGAAAGTGACCCAGTTCGACCTCCTCCTCCATGTCCATCTCGTCCCATTCCTCACTAGTTGTCTCGTCGTCGCTATCATACGTATCGTCGCTGCTTGATGGAAGTACCCAGCAGATTCTCAAGGGAGAGAATCTTTTGGCTCTATACTGCGCAAGTGATGGAATCTTGAAAAATTTCAGCTCGCCCTCAGTGACCATGGCGGCTCTGTATTTGAAACCCGCCATAACCATCTCAGTATACTCTCTATCCAGCTCTTCCGCACGACATTTTTCCTCTGTTTCCTCTGTCGTTGTCTCTGAGTCCTCGGAGTCGTATTCTTCGTCTAAAGCTTCGTTTGCATCCTCGCTTGTGTTTTCGGTTTGTCCAGTAGATGCTACAATTGCGTAAGTTTTAGTGTCTTTAACTTCTGTCAGGTCGGTTGGAGTCTGACTTATTGAAGAAGACCCACCAGGTTCCTGTCTTAAAGAATGTACTGAATTATGAGAGATATGGGTATCCTCGGTGTCGTCAACCCCGTCGGTCGTGGCTGCAACATTGACCGTGTTCTCAATCTGCAAGAGCTCATCCAACGGAATATCGGCATACGCCTCGTCGTTTTCCTCGTTGGACGGAGAAGAGTCAAACAATGCAAGTTCAGAACTAGCGCTAGCGGTCGTCTCTGTGGAACTCGTAGAAACGTCTGTCGCCGCCTCATTCCCTTTGATCGCAAATTCTGTGGAAGCCATTTGTATGATTTCTTGCTTGTAGGTGGTGGGGTGAAAATCGGTCAGGGTTGGAGATGGAGGAGGGGTGGAAAGAGGGGCAGGCAAGACAGGTGAGATAAGCGAGATAGGCAAGATTGAGATTGGTGAGACAGGTGAGGAGACATCTCCTTTGGGAGACAACAAAGGTGAGACCAGTTGAGTTGGCGATAGTGGAGAAGAGGGTATTAAGAGAGGAGGTGCCGCCTTTGTCTCCTAAAATCCATCACCTACATCATCCCCAATGAGGAGATTCCCATAATGAACTGCCTCCTGCTTCAAATACCACGTTGTGTGGTCAGGATCTGTACATACAAAGTTGAATAAGCAAACGCGCTTCACCAAATAGTCCTCAATGTCTTACTTTTTTGTGTCTTCATAGTAGAATCTCCTTTGTTGATTCAGAGCTGATGAGTTGGTGGTTACAATGTGTTTGAGGTTCTTTTGTAAAATGCAAGGGCTTGGTAGGAGTGTGTGGAGTTTGTGGGGGAACCAGAAAGCTTGTCTCTAGATAAGGTTAGCTCAGGTAATATAATACTTCATGATAGTGAATATGATTTCGTATTTTCTGTGGTATCCAGTTCCTTCGTGGCGAATAGTTGGAGTGCTTGATAGATTGACTTGCACTTGTGCCAACCAAGTGGCCATTATAACAGTCTCTCCAGAGGAGTTTGGAAAAGAAGCTCAGATAACTTAACTATAATGATTAGCATACTGTATCGTAGTATACCAGAGACTTTGCTGATGTCATTTGGTGTAACGGTGGATTTTCAATACTAAAAATCATCCGTCAAGCAGTAGTTGGCGTAAGTCTTGCTAATGAAGAATATTTTCGCGGTGGAAATGAGAAGACTTCCTTGAACTGTTGTTCAAGAGATCTAATACGACTGCACCGCATTCGTCTCAACATTTTCAATCATCGGATTCTACGTATGGATACAAAACAAGCATTTTACTTGGTTACACCGGAGCAGCTAGTGCATCCAATCATGAATTCTCAGGGATTTCATCCTCCTCCGGATACTGGAGAAGCTTCCGGTAGATTAGGGGCATATACGACAGGTGGAAAGTTTTGGGAGCGGTGAATATGAAGGCAGTTAGGTACCTCAGTAGGGTAAAAGACATTCACCACCATTGGGAGCAGATATTCTAGACTTCTACATGTGTAAACTTCCATAAGGTTCTTGTCTTTGAGCATCATTCAGTCAGTACACTCAAACTTGGAAGGACAGAAGCACCGAGCTTTCATTCTATTTTTCAAAGATTGGCGTCGCTGTGTCCAATAAAAGCTTCAGATAGATCATTTCACCCAAGGTCGAATGTGGCGAAGAGGGCAATAGGGAACAGAATCGCATCACAATCATATCGCAGGAAGCTTCTCAACTAGAGCCCGATGGCAGTGGCCTCAGCTACCTAAGTAGCAAAATTTGGGTTCATACCTATTTGGGAGAAGGGTAATGGGCACTCTAGATTTGGGTCAATATGCGTTTGCCATACATACATTACCGGCTTCGTCTTTGACGCTATCAGTTTACGATGTGGGAGAGAAAGTAGAGGCAGGAATCAACGCTATTGTGTCACAATTGATGCATTTTTATCAGAGCAAGAAGGGAATCGTGACTGGCATTATATCATAGGTTCTCCACCGATGGAAACGGGTTCAACTTCAAGGTAATAGTCCGACAATTCCACCCATTCTGCTCCATTCCAGTCCAAAAGGCTCATTCCGTAGTATCGTCTGTCATTTCTTCCAACCACCACGGTTCCTCGATGTCCCAATGAGTGATTACTTCTCCATCATCCATAAGCTCCTCCATCCGGTACGTCACCTCCTCGACCCCAGCCACATTCTCCTCTGCTTCCTGCTCTCCTTCATCCTCATAGCTCCAAGAGTGTCGAAGGTTGCTCATACGAAACACCCGGTATCGGCGGTAAGACGAATCTCTGTCGAACATTTCCTCCGTCCAGTTTCTGGGTACATGGTGAGTTTTGATACCGTTCATACTTGTGTCAACTACGCGTCCCCACTCCCAGTCGCTGGTCTCGATAATAGCTTGGTCGTCATTGCTAGTTCCCCGGTCGAGTCCCTTCGTGACGTGGGTAGATCGGCTTCGAAGGTTTGCCTTGGGGCCGTTGAGTAATTTCTTTGCGATGAACTTGAGGAACGCTTTGTGCAGCGCAATCGCGACACTAACAGTTTCGGGCTGGTCGTCACCAAGAAACAGGTTGAAGGCCGACGAAAATGGCTGCTGGGGGGACTTTCTTGCCATCTCGGCGAAATCGATGGGCTTGTGCGTGAATACGGAAGGGAAGCAACAGCGGTGGCCTTCGAGCCGGATGGTGATGAAAATTTGTCGGCTTTTCCAATACGCGACATGGTTTGCCTGCTTCTGCTCTCGTCGATTTCTGGGCTGCTGCGGGACTGGTGGTGGGATCACATAAAGTGTCCTCGTGGACTCGTTGGACAATTCTCGCAGAACGAGAAAGGTCCCGTCTCTCTCGTCCTCGGTGCGCATCACGATACGCCACCGAGTCTTGCCATTGTCGTCGTCGCTCAATTCAAGGCACGGATGCCAGGTTGTCAACTGCGTGAGCTATCAGAATTGTCTGATCTGAGAATGTCTAGGGCAGCTTACCTTGACTGGGCCCTCTAAGAGGACCTCTGGTCCCGTCGCAATCATGGTTGTGGTCTCCATGTTGCAAATGTAGACCACAGTACTCTTCTCGCTGTGTCGCTGCAGGCGCGAAGCTTTCTGCTTTCGCAAAATGGCCGTCAGAGGAAGGAGGTACGGAAACCCTGTCAACCCAATCCGGCAAACCATGTTGTGCACACTCAATTCCAAACCGATTTTGAGAAACCATACTCCAAGAGATTTCAGGGGATTCATGGGCGTTGTGTCGGAAGTATGCTGTGGTGAAAAGTGCGCATGGTCAAATAAATTGTTCTTTGTGTGCGAAATCGTTTGGTAGACGTGACATTTAAGGTTTTCGGTTAACTTTAGCGCAAAACAAACCGACCCCCTGGTTTTCTTTTACATAAGCCTACTCAGCCTTTTTGTACCCTGCCACGCCTGTCTGTGGTCTTATTGAGCCTTTTTTTTTTGACTGAAGCATGGTACAATATGGTTGTGTCCTCCATTGGAAGCACTGGAGGCACTGGGAAGCAGAACTAGATTCTCGCTAAAAGAATGTGTTTACTTTTCTAAATCGAAAGGAAGGCAACCAAAGTTTTTCTCGCATTCGTTCAATTTGGAGCTCACACACTTTGCTGGACCCTGTTCCAGAGCACTAGAACACCAGAAAGGGTGAAAAGCCTCTAGTGACAACCAAGTTGCTGGGAAGCGACAACACCCCCTATATGATATACACTCAGATAACCTTGAATAAAGCAGAGAAAATTCGATTTTCAGATCATTCTACCCTTTTCTCCAAAACATTATTAGACCTATAAGTGCACCAAATTATTATTTTCCTGACAACCTAACGGTGACTTCGCTCATGCCCTGCCAAGCAGAATACGATCATTTTGTTTTAAATCCACAAGTCCTTGATTTCCAATAGCAGCCATGACCATACGCCCAACCTTTCCTGAGAACAATTTTCCAGATGTCACCAACAACCAAACATACTTCACTCCCAACACGCACAACCAAGTTTTCACCATGTCAGGGATCCTAAAACTCAACGCTTCGTTGGGTGGCAATCCATGAAACCAACATCAACTGCAAGGATTCCCTCCTTGAGTTCCTTTCCAACATATCCAAAATCACCACCAGGACCCCTCGCTCCATTTTCGTAGCCAGGGGGGCAAGTCTCAACATTACCAAACTTAAGCATCCTCGAATTTTCTTTTCCAGTGCTTGCAAAACAGGTGAAATCACCACCATATTCACACTTGTCTCCCTCACTTGTAATTGGCGAGAGATTATAAAGAACTTCTCTTGCCCCAAACATGCCATTTCCATTTCCAGCCTGCTTGGGATCAAGGTAACCAAGAGGTGTATACATTGGTGGTTTCTCAGCCAAGCCATACTCGTTGGCATCCGGGTGTTCCAAGGGCGCGTAGAAGGGTATCTCCAGGTCTCTTAAAACTCCATATCTCGCATCTCCGCCGTGTGGAACCCGTAGATATTGATTTTGATTCTGATTTTGTGGGTATGGGACGGGTGTATAAGCAGCACGTTCACGGTGCCATCCGGGACCGTAATCGACTCTGGCAAGTTTCAAGTCGATATCCTTGGGTTTAGGATCCATGTATTTGCCATCATCACCATATTTGTTGGGGCTCCAGTCTTTTCTCAGTTGAGGGGGGACGTATTTTCCCTTTTCTCCGACTGGGCTTGGCTGGGTGCTTGCAGAAGTCGATGGGAGATTGGATGGCGAAGAGCAGGTTGATGTTGGGCTGGAAGTGGGTGAGGACATTCTTGTTTTTGATAGTGCTAAGCGCGAGAGGCAGAGAATATATTACAAGATTTTTTGTTTTGAAGCGTTTAAAGACGTAAGGTGTCTTCGAGTTTTATTTATTGCTTGGTTATGGGTAGTGTGTATGTTAAGATTTGAGATGCTTGATTGGACAATGCCGGTGGTTAAAGATGTGAAGAATTAGGGAAGGAAGCTCTGAGAGAGCAAGTGCTTTTATAGATGTGCCTCTGAGTGCGTATGAACGTTCTAGGCTGCGGGAATTGTGAATGTAATCGCCATTAGATAAGAGGAGTAACCGAGTTGAATCACTAGACATGACTAGGAAGTAGAATTCTAAGAGCGATTCAATAACGAGTGAGAAGTCGAGCTGACTTTAGGCATTCCCAGCATACTTTGCCACTGATGCGAACCTTGGTGAAGACTACAAGCATAGACAACACGTACAGACGCACAGGGGATGAAGATATAAGTAAGAATCAAGAGGTTGAGATGACTAATCTAGCCCCCCGAGAGGGGGAGGGGGAAAGCACGACTACCAATGCAAACTCAAGTCTCGCCTGGTCTCGAGCTCTAAATTAGGGAGTCCCTTCCTTACTTTGAACTTGCCTATCCGGCTAGCCTTCTCAGCAAAAGTATCGAAGTTGTTCCTTCCCTTGTCAAATTGATGATGTCCTGGCAAGCAGTCCACACACGGTCAGTACTAGGCTATAGGCTATAGGTAGGAGATGTCCTCTGCTCGTTCCTGCCTATACCTCTGACTGTTCGACCCAGAATGAGCTTAAAGGTTCCAGGTCACTTCTCCGTCAGTGATTGATGGGAGTCACAAGCCGGGACTCAGACTCAACGTCGCTCCTTCTCTTTCAAGTACTTGACCCCTTCCTCTCTAAACAATCACGGGCGGTATGATAGTCAAGAGTAGAGTAACGTCGTGGCGTGGCTTTCCCCTCAATGGTGCAGATGAGCTCGCGCTGTCATGCCAAGAGCGAGAAAGCGTGGAAATGAGAAGGCACGAACCCCACCCCCACCTCCACCTCCATCTCCACCCCTGTCCAGCTCGAGAGCATTAACCTGCACGCCTCTACTGGATCCAACCTAAGGTACGGAAGTCACACTTGCCAAATAGGGCCCTACTGGACCAGTTCTTTGAGACCATCTCTCCATCCATAATCCTTCCAACATTCCTCAGGGCCTTCATCGACTCAATTGACCAGAGATTCAGACCAAGACCTATATACAACATGCCAAAGCCAGGGAATTGTGCATCGTTAGAAGAACGGTAGTGTAGCATGTGAAATGATATATACCTCTTGCTCTATACAAAACTCGCGATTCATACCCAATCACTTATATTCTCTCTCACCTACCTTTTGCCTCTTAGCAGATCCATTCTGGCCTCTCTTCTTCATAATCTCTTTCATAACAAGCTCCAACTTATCAACAGCCTCATCACTAATCTGATAATGGACAACCAAACGGCCTCCAGCAAGAAGCCGTAGCCCATGTTCCTTTCCCAGTTCCACGAATTCGTCTCCAGAACAATGGACGTCATCTAGATCTGGCCAGACCATGTTCGTTTCCGTGGGTTGAGACAATTTCCCCCCCATATCTGTCCAATTTTTCGCGATCCTCTTGGCCGTGACATGGCTCTTTTCCAGTAATCCATCTTTGCCATTGTCGTCCTTTCCGAATGTCTCATCAACGGCTACTCGTGCTGCGGCGGTGAGAACACCAGGTTGTCTTGTCCCACCACCAATGCTCTTTCGTACCCACCTCGCATGCTTGATAAATTTCTGGGCTCCTACAAGGACACTTCCAATGGGAGCTCCCAGTCCCTTTGAGAAACAAAGACTTACACTGTCAAACTCTCGACAGTAGTCCGGCAAGGAACCAGCACCCGAGACAACAGCTTCCCATAGCCTAGCTCCGTCAAGATGAAGTCTTATATCGTGCTCCTTTGCAAAAGCAGAAATTTTCCTGACTTCTTCCAATGGCATGACTGTCCCACCGAGTGTATTCTCGAGTGAGATGACCCGTGTAGGCGCGCCGTGTATCTCGTCCCCGAGAATAACGTTCTTTTTAATATCTTCGAGTGTCAAGTACACTTTGTTCTCCGGCACAACGCCCTTGACCAGAGCCCCAGACAGACTTGCCACTCCTCCGGCCTCCCATTCGAGTATATGTGCGCGATAATCGCAGAGCACAGAATGTGGTGGTTGGAAGAGGTGGGATCGGATGGCGAGCTGGTTCCCCATGGTGCCGGAGAGCACGAATAGAGCAGCTTCATGGTTGGCGCGTTGGGCAAGATATTTTTCGAGGTCATTCGTGGTAGGATCTTCGGCGAAGACATCGTCCAGGAGGGTGGTGTTTGTTATGGCTTGTAGCATGGAGGCGGTGGGTGTAGTTACGACATCGCCTGGAGATTGTTAGCAACGTCTCTACCATTGAATTGGAGAAACTTACTTCGGAAATCAGACGCTGCGGTCCCGGGAGAAGACCATACATTGGCCTTTTTGGCACCATTGACGACCTGTGGGGCATCAATGGCTTCCAGCTTTCGCTTCGCCATGTCTGATAAGCTGCGATACTGCGAGGGGGTTCTTCTAATATGCCGGAGACAAATTCTAACCAAGCTGGGGCGCGTAGATGGGTTTGGAGTATAGAACCGGCGAATATTTGGACTGAGCTCTTGAAAGAAATATAGAGACTTACCGCTCGAGACAAAGGCCGAATAAGGATGGCGATGGCACACTCTTACTCTCGACCCCATGGTCCCGAGAATGGGGGGATTCATGATTGCGGGGATGACTCCCTTCCCTTTACCTTAACCTTTAGCAGTTTAGGGGCCGCGGAAGGTTGCATTGAATGGCGCCGCACAACTTTGGGGCTGTCGTTGAGAGATGGTAGTGGTGGAAAGGGTGGTGGTGGTGGTGAGCGTGAATTTCCGTCCCGGTACGAGTACCGGTAGGGGAAGTTTCCCGAGGGTACTAAGCCTAAGCCTAAGCTGACTTCCTATTTTGGAGGATAAAGCGACTATTCTCAGGTGAAGTACGGAGTATCACGTACTTGATGAATACACCTTCTCGGAATTGGCTTGAGAGATTGTCGTTCAAACCCTAAATGGTCATACAGTACAGTATCATAACTTCCGGAGTTGCATCAAGGCGCACCTATCATGAAGCGGGGTCATTCCCCGGATTTCTTCCCTCCCCCCCGAAAACCTACCTAGGTGCAGCAAAGTCATCCATCACGACTCAGGAACATATCCAATGATATGTATGCATGTGATACTTCAATGGCTTACTTACAATTCTTCTCTGCAATTCTTTTCCTGGATGAAGAAAAGTCGGTGTTTCCAAGGAGACCTAATATTGCCAGTTGTGATCTCAACGAGCATATCAACCCAACATCCCTCAATATTCGAAGGAAACGAAGAGCCGTAAACATTGATTGGCAATTGAGACCTTCCAAAGACGGTAAATCAAACGATGCTCCTCCTCTTCATTTGGAACAAACAACTAGCAAATCCTCCAAACGAGCCCACTACTCACACTTCTCACATCAATCTTTCCCGGTCCTGACCCCCTCAATACAACAGCATTATTGATATTCAAAGGCAAGCTGCCCCCACATGGCGACCATATCTGATCACCGGTCGCTGAGACCTCTGTATTACTGAACTCCCCATGTAGAGGTCCGTTGTAAGAATGTTGAAGGGAGGTTTGATCGGGACCTGACATCTTTGGTTAATCTTGATGCCGTGAAAAGGACGGGTCCACTCTGAACGAGCGGAGCCTTGGAAGCAAAAGAGAAGTCAACTCACTCCCGGAGAAATAATACAGTATCCTATGTTGTGCACTAGCCCCCTTCTCAAAGTTCACCGAATCCGAAAAGGTGGTGTCAGAAACGGCATACTGAAGACCAGCCGGATACGCAATATCGACGTTTATCTGGCAGTTCTTGCGTTGGAAATACGAGTTCGTGCTGGACAACGTGAAAGCTGTGTACTTTGCCGTGATGCTGATAGATTCTCGTAAGTTTGAGGTAAAACGAGAATAGAGAGGGGGGATATGGTGAGAAATACCTTTTTTTGTCAACACTCAGTGTGAAATCCGTGCTCCCCTGCGGACATGCTTGACCACCATGTGAGACTCCTCGAAGAACCACGCCGCTGACATTTTGCGCTGTGACGCCCAGTACTGTGGTGAGTACCACTAAGATCCCAGGAAAGAAATTTGAAAACATCTTGATGGTTCAGAGTCCTGTATTCTTCGGAATTCGAGACTCAGAAGCTTCTCAGCTCGGCTCCAAGCAGTTATATCACAACCCCAGCTACTAGGCAACACCAATTTGTCCCGGTCCTACCAAAGAACTCGCTTTCTTGGGTCTGCAGATAATATACTTCTTGATTGACAGAGATGAGAATATAGATTGAAGAGTATGGGTAAATCCCGAAGTGGAAGAGCTGTGGGTAAAGCCAAAAATAGATGGGGAATCTATGGATTTACCAGATTTGAACTCATGTGTCACGAATGATGTCGGGTGTCGGATTGAATATTCCGCCACATCTTCCGCTGCTGTTTGCTGTAAGCGGGTGGCTTCCAGTCGTGTTTTATGGGTGCCTAGAATGGTCAGCTTATTAATACTGTGTGGTTGCATGTCGCTAATCGGCATCCACCTGATTTCTATACCTGATATGTTTATGCCCTGGGATATTTTAATTCATCTCCTATGTATTCCACGGAAGGGGATTCCGACTTTCGATCTCATATACTCAAATTCCCTTCTTGCTTCCACCTCAATAACAGTTATTAGGATAAAACTGTCTAGAAAATTCTGCGTCTTCTTAAACTCGCCAATAGAAGTGACCAGATTCGACAATACAACAGACTAGGATATCCCCAATTCTTTGCAGCATTATATCTTTATCCGGGAAATTGAATTGGGGAGATATGGCATGATATGACACTAGCCATTGACTGTAGTTCTCGTCGCTCATTTCATTTCCATATCAATACTTCTCCGGATCTTTTGAGCGAAATTCATGGTTAGCTACTATAGCGGAGGGTTAGCGCCACCTTTTGTGAAAGAGAGATGGTATGTCATTGTCCCTGTTCCATCGCTGAGACGTGGTTTTCAAAATGATGTTCCTTTGAACTTGAAAACGTGTTCTTACAAGACCCGTTGGTGTTGGGATGAATTTCTCAGCGTTGTCGTACCAATCACGTGCTATTCTGATTTAAATGCTCGCTTCATCTGTGGTTTCGCACCATCTAAACAAACGCTTAGGAATTGAATGACGGTAGGAAAATTTCCTGAGCACCACCTAGTTGTTATAAAACCGAAAGGCGATCGACTTAGATCTATGAATACTTAATATTGTAGCGACGATCTGACACTACACGTTGTAAAATTCTAAGTCCAAAGCTGGAACATTGTTCCTTGATAAAATGTGACATCACTATTGGTGTTTCCTTCCTGTACCAACGCCTTTTTACCATTTCATCCATAAGTGAATTAATTGAGATCAGAAGCGGCGATACAAGTGGCATCCGAAGTGGTGTCAAAAATGGCATAGAACTGGCAAAGAAGGGCATAAAAAGTGGCATGAGAAGTGGCACCATATCTTTCTGATCACATGATGTTACAATGAATATGCGAAAGAAAGTAGATACGTTAAGCTTTAATTGGAAAACTTTCGATCCCTAGAAGATCATTGTTTCCGTTATAGACCTTGTAATGATTTTATTCCGAGGCGCGTAAAGTTAAAGAAATCTTCAGATCCCCTAAAACCCTCTCGCGAACAATTGATAGTTGGCTCCCCTCTTCCGGAGGCGAGAGAGGTAGGGCAGGGTGAACCGGCTACTACCGGGTGGGAGGAAACCGATGGAAATATACCACGCAACATTGAGACATGAATGCTGTGGAACGTGGAACGTGGGACAGCACATGCTACCTGCATACCAACTGCGGGGTTGCATCTTCCCCTCCTTATAAATGTCATCTTGTTTGTTGGAACCAGCTTCGAACTTTATTGCTCTCAGGAACTTCCATCAAGTACAGTAAAATCACAAGAAAATTACGAACAACACATGAGCAATATGGCAAGCACTGAAACATCCAGCAGCAGTGCGGTCACCGAAAACCAAGGAAAGCGGACTGCGATTGTCACTGGAGCTGCAAGAGGAATGTAAGAGATCAGAACATCGAACCTTCTGTAACTCGCTAAAGGCATATTTAGAGGAAAGGCAATTGCGCTCCGACTTGCTAAGGATGGTTACGATATTTGTATCAATGATCTATCACTCAATCAAGCTGGAATCGATGAGGTATTTTTGCCTATATCCTCAAATTTCATTGTGTATGATCTTCCAATATACTCATATAACTTCCAGACTGTCAAGGAAATTCAAGCTCTCGGCAGAAAATCATACGGACACACAGCGGACGTATCAAAGCGTTCCGATGTAGAGGCCCTCGTCGAAGCCTCTGTGCAAAACCTTGGTCCTCTAAACACCATGGTCGCCAATGCAGGCATCAGTCAAGTCAAATCAGTTCTTGAGATGACAGAGGAGGACGTGAGCCATATGTTTGAGATCAATGTCTACGGAGTATTCAACTGCTACAGTGTTGCCGCAAAACAAATGATAAAGCAGGGAAATGGAGGGAAAATACTCGGTTGTGCAAGGTAGGCCTTCTCCCCTCGATATTTCTCGCTCGTTATCTTCTCTGATCGTATATTGTTTTCTACAACAGCATAGTAGCCTTTCGACCATTCGTGAATATGACCCATTATTCAGCATCCAAGTGGGCAGTTCGAGGTTTCACCCAAGGGTTTGCAATGGAACTTGCTGAACACAAAATTACTGTCAATGGATACGCGCCTGGTATCGTGGGCACGCCGATGTGGGAGATGTTAGATGAAAAACTAGGTGAAAAGCTTGGCGCTCAGAAAGGAGAGACGATCAAGCAGTTTGGCGAAAAGATTGCGTTGGGTAGATTGAGTGTACCGGATGATGTGGCGAAATGTGTTTCCTATTTGGCTGGTCCGGATAGCGATTACATGACAGGACAAACTTTGATTATTGATGGAGGTATACAGTTTAGTTGAGTGTGGAGGACCTTCAGAGGTATGAAGTGACGGCGTCGTCAGGGTTATTTGGTCCCTTTTTAGGCTTAATCTAACGAGTCGCTCTGTTTGAAAACAGGCTTATGGGGAGTTCTTCAATTAAAAAACACATTTTTGTCCTAGATACTCTCAAACTACATAGCTAATTCGTCCCCGTGTCGGTGGTGAATATCCCCAACTCCCTCCTTTTAGCTTTGCCAAATCAATTGATCTCCGCCGGATTCGGATCCTTCGATAAATGGCAGGTATTGGTTAAGCAAACTTGGACACTACGGGATCCCAGACTCCAGCAACTGGGTACGACCTGGCTGCGTTCCAAAATATTTCGAGTGGACTTTTGTTCACTTTATCCTCACAGGTATCTGAAGTAAAGTCCTAGCATGGAACAGCAGCAAATTGATACACCAGAACCTGTTGAAAGATAAGGAAATATACAAAATGTCTCATAACCTACAGCTTGATAGGCCTTGAAAGCTGAAAGGGAAAACACATTAATGTAGTGAATAAAGTGGCAAAACCGATAGACAGAAGCTGGTTGGGATTACAGAATGACGCTAGCGGAAAAGATACTAGACAACCTGTCTGGCGCTGCGCCTTCTCACCTGTAATACCTGGATCAACCCATTTTTTACCTCTCCAAAAACACCCTGAGAACATCTTCCGGCTCATCCTCCAACTCTTGACGTTACATACTCAAGTACTGCACCCTCAAGTTTGCTTCAAGAATCTACAAGCACGCGGACAGCGCCAACAAGAAACTATTACCATTTCCTTTCCTGTCCTTCAGCAAAGAAAGAGCCTTCCAACTTCGAATTTACCTCAATCCTCGAGCTTTAAACACTTCGACTAGCCCATTCGCTACCAGATTCCCTGGCCGAGTCTCAACTCCAGGTCTTGGTCCTATTCAGTACCTACCAACAAAAGATACATCGAAACTGAGGCACGAAAAGCGTAACAATATAAACTTACTAGAAAACAACTCATCATGGGCAAAAAGCACCGACCGCCGCCACCATCACCGGAATTGGTTGCTAGCAGAATATTCAAGCCGGACGCAGGCATCAAGCAGAAGCTCTCCGCAAAATTCAACCCAGCGACGGGACTCGCCACCCTTCAATACGAAGGCAGTGATGAAGTGGTTCCTACAAACCAACTTTTAGTCCAGGTTACATCAGCTACCAAGGGAGGCCAGAAGAAATATATTCCAGTGGTGTCATCATGGGGCATCTTTTATGGACGAAACTCACCTTACAATCTCTCCCACTGCAGCCCGAACGGTACGAGTAGCGGTTCTGCTCTTGCCAGAGGTATATCGAATGTCCTCCTAAACATTACGGATGAAAATTTGCGGCCCAAAACAGCTGTGCCAATTCAGAATGTTGTCATCCGAATATCTGGGCCTAACACATATAAAACACTTACTGACGATGTTTGGCATTGGAACATGGACTCTGACAGCCAATGGGAAAGCTTGATAATAAACATTCACAAATCTCTATTGAAAGTAATGAGCGAGAGCAACATCAGTGTTCGACTCCAATTGGTCGATGGAGGGCAATGTGGAGGTGCTAAGCACCTTGCTGAGAAAGCCTTGAATAACTCCGAGATCTACCAGAAAACCAACCCTGATACCCCCTCCCCCGCCAAAGCTCCTCCAATATCCGCAGCGAGAACACCAAATTCACAACCTGGTTTACCATGGGCCCTTGCTGATACTTACGCATCCTCGGATCCAGGAACCAAAAACAACGTTGAAAGAGTTATCCTTCGCTTGGAATACCCTCTTGGAGCTGAGAATGAGTGGAGCAGAAGTGTACAATCATTTTTGATTCGACGTGCTCTCCACCAATGGAACGGTGATTCTGACTTGAATGAAACATTCCGCTCTATGTTCGGACCAGATTCAATCGAAAGAGTTGACCGAGAACGGCAAACCCTTGTGCGCCAGATTCAAGCTCTACAAATACACTTGGCCGGGATCCCGGATGATTTCGCTTTTGCTGGTGCCCCGGACTTCATCAAATGTCACGCTACCATTGCTGAGGCGGCGACAGTTCTCGGCAAGATCGAGAAGGGTTAGTACAATTTATTTGTTATTGTTTCCGACTTAAAATATCACTTGAAGCTAATCACTACTGGCAACCTTGCAGGTCAGAGCTCTACTGGGATATACTGAATGCCATTCATTCCTTGTACACAGCTTTGATCAAAGGCAACTCATTTCGCCCATCTGGTTATATTTGCCACCCTGTCCCCTTATTTGGGAGTCCTGGTTCATCATCTCATCAAAGTATTAACAAGCTAGGCAATCTTTCATTAAGGAAAACATCAGCTAATGTACGAAACAACAACGCGGCCGATCTGGAAATCGCTCACTTCATTTTCTTCGAGCTGGTATCGAAGTTCGGAACCCTATCATTTCCCTTTTTCATTCAGACAAATAAATCGCAAGGATAGATTGAAATGCTTGTTCCAAGAATATCACCGTGATGATATTTTTATACCATGTTTACAAACCCCGGATAAGTCTCGACATGTTTCATACAATGCCACGGAAATAAAATCGATTAATTTGAAGATCAATCTTCCATATACCCATCAAAATGACAAAGATATATTTCTTAAGCCGATACCTTCTGTAGGGTGGTATTGCAAATTGTGTTTCACGTGTATATGGTGTCCATTTACCTATCGATGTAGTTCTTGGTAGGAAATATTTGGTGGTTAATAAGGACTCGTTTCACGAATTATTTTTGGCAATATGAGACTCCAATAAACAGCGGAGAGCTACAAGAGTAAAATATGGTAACCTGGTTTAATTATAGCAACATAGAATATGTAGTGTTCTCCTCTTCATTAGCACGACTGAAATCTCTCAGTCCTGTTTTCCCACGTCTAAGTGCCAACAAATGCGTTTCCTTCAACGAACCTGAGTTTTGTATTCTTCACATCATCTCTCAGTGGCTGGACCCTAGGCAGATGACCGTTCTTCTCTTTTCGCACCTATGCCAGAGTTAAAGAGTGTACTTGAGACCGGGCCCACGTCGAAGGAAGTTCCACAAATCGAGATCCTACATGATAGTTGATACGGAGGGTAGCGTTCCATCATGACTGATGCCATTCTTATAGAATGTAAAATACCTCAAATGACGGCTGATGTGCCACTGATGCTAGGGGTGTAATCAAAGTTGCAAGTGAGGGCTAAGCGAGCCTACTAGACTCAGCTTTCTAGTGTCGAAGAGACATGGCGTATTTTTATGAGCAAACCTTTTCCCAATAAAACGGTCTGGCGGCTCTGGTAACATGAAAAGTATGGCCCCTTAAATTGAAGAAATGTAGATATATTTACAACTGTGCGAATCGTCCTATACAGGATTACTCCAGCAGGTAAGGCCCGGCATGACGCCAGAGCCCTGTAGCCTACATGATCAGCGATGCTAGACCACATCCTGCTTCAAGACGATCACCATTGCGGGAACATGAGCAGCGTTTCCATTTGATCGTTGGCCAGTATACAAATCGTGGCTGAGAGCGAAGGATTTGGCACCGGCCGCTATTGTGACACCCCCCACACTGCTGGTGAAATTGGTGATACGCGCTCACTAGTCATGGTTTGAGTTGTAGCTTTTTCTTCGGTGTTGTGAAAACCTGAGGGATCATACGGAAACATCCTGGAGGCTCCCTTCTCGTTATTCAAGCTCCCCACATCACCATTCAATACCTATAGAATTTTCAAATACTGGGTAGGTATGTTTCCTGTATCTTGCTGAAAGATCTCCGCAGAATCTTCATCAATGCTCTGCGTCTTTGGAAGGCTCGACGATGCTCTACCTCCAAACGTTTCAGGCCTTGTAACCTCCTTTGCCGCTTCGATCACAGCATCGGTTCCCTCTCCAATTAGATCACTTCCCCTGGCCGACCATATATCCAACAGCCCAAGAGCCTTTTGGCGCACCACCTCATCTTTGCACACCATACGAACAAGACTAAGAGCTCCAACAGCAGTCTCCAAGAACAGAAACGGTGTCATTTTCAAAATGACATTTTTCCCTGACTCCAAACCATTCGTCATAACCGAAACCATGGCTATGATGCTCTCCGACTGTTTGCACATATCGGCATCAGACATGCCAGGAAGAAAGCCAGAGATGGACGTTCGAAAGACTAGCTCGAAGGACTGGAATGAGATGTTCAGGATATATGCCCTTGACACACACCCAGTCGCAGTACTAGACGCGGCCGCCCTTGAGTTTTCCATCTCTATTGTAGACAAGAATAGAGGATTGCAGCGAACCACTTCATCGCGCAAAATTTGCATCTCAATGAACAAATTTGGAGGAAGCTCATTTATGGACCTGGCTTGAGATCTCAACAAAGTGCCAAGCAAATGACACCCCCAATTCATCAACTTATTGCATTTCACCCAGGCCTCATCCACTCCACTGTATGTTATTGGCCACAGTGGGACCTCACCGGCTCGTTCTTCGGCTGTCGTCAAGACAAAATGTCCCTCGGTAAAATTGGTGCTGAAACTCATCGACACATCCAATCCAGCGAAGTCTTCCATGAGTCTCTGTACTTCGTCGAGTTGGCGAAAATTCTTATTTGAGCTCGATTGCTTCTTGGCCCTTTGATGCCATTCCTGGAGAATTGCAACCCCTGCTCTTGCATGCCGATGAGCTGCTGCGTAGTCCCCTCGGGCAATTTCAATGGCATAGAAGAGGGAACAGCAGGACATGACAGTCTCCATGCATGGATTTGGTTCTTTGGCCAGATATTTCTGGACGAGTGTAAGTGCTTTATTGTATTGCAGCATATAGCTTTGGTTCGGCACATATCCCTGAGGATCCTGGGCACGTATAGCAACCTCTCGATGAACAGCACCCAGAGCCAAAGTACAAGAACGCGCTACATCCTCTTCGTGGCAATGGGGGAGCACTATATCATTCCAGAAAACGGTGCTTGTATATGCGCTGCAATCTGGGATGGTCTCGACAATGAAGTGATGGAAGATTTCTCTCTCGGTGTCATTTCCAGGGAGTCGAAATGGAATGATTTCCGTAGGACTTGGAGATTTTGAGGAAAGACTGTAGCGTCCACACCTCCAACACTTCGATGCTGAATCAAGCTCGATGAAAGCACCTGAAGCTCTCGAACTTACATGCTGCCTTTTCAGGGGTTAGCCTTTTTTAATATGAGAAAAGATGGTTTCATGGATCATTTACCAACATATTTTACACACTGGTTGGTTTCTAACCCGACTTGTTAGGAAGCGATCCCCTATCGCCTTTTGTATTCTTCTATGGGCGTTCGTGGGCACCGATTCGGTTGGAGGATCGTTTGGCCGTAGGGCAAATATGTGGAACCCATGTGAATTATCAGATTTGACATGTTCGTAGCCGCCACATTGAAGGCCAGCTCGAGCACACCTATTGCATCTCGGTCGCTCCTCACCGCATTTCAACCTCCTGGTCCTGGCGCAAAGTAAAGTAATCAGTGACTAAGGATGAAGCCGAATATTCATATGGGATGGCCAACAAACATACCTGCATGTTGAACAGCCGGTATTGGATCGTGGGGTCCCCTTCTTCTTTCTTTTCTGCATGGCGTTCGCACATCCAACTGGGATGACCGGGTCAAGTACGCGAGGTCTCTTCTGATTGGCCATACGCATGCAATGGATACAGAATGCGCATGTGGTGACAATGTTTCAATGCCTTTTGGGTTCAGACTTGGTTTCTAGTGACAGTGAGCAATGATCCTGGATAAGTGGCCTTCAACGTCACAGGAACCAGCTCTGTAATACTGGAGAGGCGTTGTCACCATGAACCAGGAATAGCGAGCGGAGCTAAGGCATCCCCTCTCCACTTGCAACGGCGCAACGGAGGACGGTCACGTGTAGTAAGCAAGAAATGCAGAGTCGAGCGATGTACCGATACGTTGCATAGTAGAGTATGAGAAAGCAATAGGCAACCAAAGAAGCATATGAACACAATGGACTACTTTCAATGAATCTGACGACGACGTATGTAGGTGATGGAAATGATGCATATTTAGTACTTGACCTGGAAAAAGAGCGAGTCGAAAATGAGACTATGATTGTGGCTATGGTGATATGGGATACTCTCTGTTTGAGGATATGCTCCGAAGGATCGTTGGTACTATTGCCTTGATCGCACCCGCCCCCAACGGGTAATGATACCGTAGCGCAATATGGGTATAGTTGAGACAAGAAAGTGCAAGGCAGACTGAACATATTGAAAATGAGGCATTTTGATCTATAGAGGTCGCTCAGATGGTGAGGGTGAGGGTGGTGGTGGTGGGTGGATGTCTGTATCCTGGTTGATATTGAGGAAGAAAAAAGCAATATACATCCAATATTCACCAGAATACCGGTACCGCCAGAACAGGAACAGCAAGCAAATGATTGCGAAGAGTAGCATTCAATACTGCATCCATTGGGAAGAAGCTTCCATGGATTAAATAAGTGCATGTATCTATACATAGATATAGCGTGGAGATATAGAGCCGGCGGTAAGTTGCGCATTCATAGAACAGTGGTAATTGTTCTCATTTGCATCCATTCCAGCACCCGAAAGTCGTGCTCTAGAGCACAAGATAGAGGAGGACTCGATGGTGACAGACACGCGCACCGAAGCACGCGTGTGTCCAAGGCCACCCACAATAAAGCGTGCTCAATACAATTTAAATGGAGAAGAGAAGAAAGAGTCGAAAAGCGACGCCCGCAAATTCTCTTTTGTACCGCCCGACCGCCACTTCCGCGCTAACGATTAGCCGCCACCGTAGCCGCAGCCGCAGCCGCGCCTTAATTGACGCCAACGCCTGACGAATCAGGTTGCTCACATTACATTAGCCTCGCTTACATTAATCGTGGATATTAGTCAACCTCAGAGCACCCGCACCCGCACCCAGAGCTTCAAGACCTCTCCATCAGTGTCCAATTGTCCGTCCACGACACCACCCCACAGCGTCGTTTCTTTCATTTCTGTTCACACGACGAGAGGCCCACGATGCTGAGGCAATCTCTGGCACGTTCGGCCCTGCGGACTGCTCGGCAGTCCTGTAATGCCTCGAGAACTTTTGCGACCTCGAGCAGAAGGCAAGCGGAGGTGCAGTTAACCATTGGTGAGGCGCATCGAGTTCTGGCCGCTAGCAGAGTTCAATTCTAACGAATACTATAGATGGGAAACAAGTATCAATTGAGGGTATGTTGGTGGAACAGAGAAAGGGATCGTGGACAATATACTGACCTTCGCCACAGCCGGTTCTGCATTGATCCAAGCATGCGAGAAGGCAGGTGTAACAATACCAAGGTAAGCCAATATCATCGTCTATCCGAGTATTGTATTCAAGTATAATATCGTGGTTCTCAGCTAACAACTTTCTAGATATTGCTATCATGAGTGAGTACTCCCGCGATCCGCCACATCTACACCCGACTGATTAGAATACAGAAAGCTTATGATTGCGGGAAATTGTCGTATGTGTCTAGTAGAGGTTGAGAGAGCGCCAAAACCAGTAGCATCATGTGCATGGCCTGTACAGCCCGGAATGGTCGTTAAGACGAATTCGCCCCTCACACACAAGGCCCGAGAAGGAGTCATGGAATTTCTGCTGGCCAACCATCCTCTCGACTGCCCGATTTGCGACCAAGGAGGAGAGTGTGACTTGCAGGATCAATCGATGAGATACGGTGCCGATAGAGGGCGATTTCACGAGATTGGAGGAAAGAGAGCAACCGAGGACAAGAACATTGGTCCATTAATCAAGACCTCGATGAACAGATGTATCCACTGCACCAGATGTATTCGATTTGCCAACGATGTTGCTGGCGCACCGGAGCTTGGTTCAACGGGACGAGGAAATGACATGCAAATTGGAACTTATCTCGAGAAGAACCTGGTCTCGGAAATGTCGGGTAACGTCATCGATTTGTGCCCTGTGGGAGCTCTCACATCAAAGCCATACGCATTCCGAGCCAGACCGTGGGAGCTAAAGCACTCGGAGTCTATTGATGTTCTTGACGGTCTTGGATCAAACATCCGGGTGGACTCCAGAGGTTTAGAGGTTATGCGTATTCTCCCAAGACTCAACGACGACGTTAATGAGGAATGGATCAATGACAAATCTCGATTTGCTTGCGATGGTTTAAAGACACAACGACTTACCACTCCTCTCATCCGAAAAGGGGATCAATTCCTCCCTGCAACTTGGGAACAGGCATTGACCGAAATTGCTGCAGCATATAAGGATTTTGCACCAAAAGGCAACGAGTTTAAGGCTATTGCTGGTGAGCTTATCGAGACGGAATCAATGGTGGCGTTGAAGGATCTGGCAAACAAACTTGGCTCGGAGAACTTGGCTCTCGATCAACCATCTGGTAGTCAGCCAATCGCCCACGGAATTGACGTTCGATCCAATTATCTATTCAACTCGACCATTTGGGGTGTGGAGCAAGCTGATGCAGTTCTCATTGTTGGCAGCAACACTCGTCACGAAGCTGCGGGACTTAACGCACGTATCAGAAAGCAATGGATGAGATCAGATCTTGAGATTGGTGTCGTTGGTGAGATTTGGGAGTCAACTTTCGAGTTTGAGCATCTTGGTACGGATGCTGCTGCTCTTAAGAAAGCTCTTGCTGGACCTTTCGGCAAAAAGCTTGCAGCAGCAAAGAAACCAATGATTATCGTTGGATCTGGTGTCACTGATCATGCAGACGCCAAGGCTATCTACGAAATGGTTGGTACCTTTGTTGACAAGCACGCCGCCAACTTTCTGACCGAGGAGTGGAATGGTTACAATGTCCTCCAACGTGCTGCATCAAGAGCCGGCGCTTATGAGGTTGGTTTCACCACCCCATCGGCTGCCGTTGCAGAAACGAAACCTAAGTTCGTCTGGCTTCTCGGTGCCGATGAGTTTGCGGCAGGTGATATTCCTAAGGATGCTTTCGTTGTTTACCAAGGACATCACGGTGACAGAGGTGCTCAGATCGCCGATGTTGTTCTTCCAGGGGCAGCATACACGGAGAAGGCCGGAACATATATCAACACAGAGGGTCGAGTCCAGATGACCCGTGCAGCAGTTTCATTACCAGGTGCTGCCCGAACAGATTGGAAGATTATCAGAGCTATTTCGGAATTCCTTGGTGCGCCATTGCCATATGATGATGTTGCGGAGCTTCGGGATCGTATGGTTGAGATCAGCCCAGCATTAGCCAACTACGATGTCGTTGAACCAGTTGCCTTGAAGCAATTGAGCAAGGTTCAATTGGTGGACCAGAACAAGGGAAACAAGCCCAGTGGGGAGCCACTCAAAAAGGTTATTGAGAACTTCTATTTCACCGATGTTATTTCAAGAAGGTAAGTTTTGCCAGATTCCAAGATTCCAGGACACGAGTCGCTAATCATCTTCACAGTTCACCAACCATGGCCAGATGCTCAGCTGCCAAAGAGCAAAACAATCCCGAAACCAATTTCATGGCGTCGGGATACTCATCAGACCATCCACAGGGACAGATTGCGTACGGGTCATAGACAGCAGCTTGTATTTTGAGATTTTGTTTGTGCATGGGGGCGCGTATTGGCTGAATGTATATATGGGTTGTGGTAGCAAAAGAATCAAGCAAGTAGAAAATACTGGAATTATATATGGTGAGGTGATGCGATACTGGTTGATCACTTCTACTTTCACAGAGGGTATCTCTTGGAAATTTGATTTGTATGATATTTTCTGAAGAATGTTACAAACAATAATAAGACAAGTCTACTCCTGATGTTGGAACGAGGTCCAACCCAGCCAACGCCAGCCATGCATGCACTTGGACAGCCTTCGGCCCCAAAATAATTTTGACCCAAACCCTGCAAGTTCCTCGTGTCTCTTGCTCAGATCATCCTCTCCTGGGATGTGTCTGTTGCTTTCCAAACCCCTTGGACCCAACCCATCCAGCTTTTATATCCTGTTCCTTCAAACTGGCAGAGCGAACTTCTTTCCCTGCATGACCTTGGTATAGTAGACGTAAAAGAAATCGGAGTAGAGGATCGTCTGCACCACACCAGCAATGACGGCAATCGTGTCGAAATGGGGCTTGTGGGTTACCGGGTGGATTTCCGTGTAGTACCTCCAGATCCAGTTGGGGATGTACAATGCGCGGTACAGACCCAATGCGAACAGATAGTTGGCGGTGATGGTCTCTGCCTCGCCTGTTCTTTGTAACATGAATAATTGGGGGAGAATGGCTACGGACTCCAACCAGATGCTAAATGCCCACATGATTTCGGAGAAGGAGTATTCGTATGGTAACAGCACGGCGAGCAGGAAGGAGCCTAACAATAGATATTGCACCTGTAACGTGTCCTGCACGGTGTCGTGTGTGGGCTTGTAGGATGCGGCCATGAGGTAGATGGTGTAGCCGGAGGACCCGAGGAACATGATCTTGAAGATGGTGTTGTAGGCGCTTTTGTTGAAGGTGGTGAAGATGTCGAGGTAGCGGGTGACGTAGACAATGAAATAGAGGACTTGAGATTTGAAGGATATCCCGGAGCAGGACTACATGTACCAATTAGTTTCTGATGCGGATGTGGATGCGACAGGTCCAATGGTGCTGGGGAGTAATTACATGTGTCTGTCGCATTTTGTGTAGCAGGATCAAGATGGATATCAGATGGGACAAATCTCCTGGAAGTGGCACATAAGTTAGTTGACATCTCTACCTTCTCATAAGTTGACAGCAATAGCTCGTGGGTTGACTTACCCGCAATCCTGAAAATATTCATGGTTGCGATCTAGCTCAGGGACTAGTCCAATGTGCTAAAGGCAGGCTTTGCAATGAATGGATCCAATCGCTGGGGGTATCCAGCGGGTGTTGTGGTGGATGAGGAGTCTCAATGGGTGTGCTTGATCAGTTAGTGGTCGTTGGTGTTGTGGTATATCTTTTCTAAAGCATCTGTCTAGGCGTTGAGAGAGGACACGCAACGACGCGGCAAGTGCAGGTAGGTCGTGCTAGTGTCAGGATGCTTGCAGCAGAGAGCTATAGCGGAGCCTGCAGGGATCATGCTGCTGGGCTCACTCAACAGCTACCGAGTACCAACTGACAGCCCTGTGAAGATTATTTGCCTCAGGCGCTGAGGCCCTTTTCTCACTTACGTCCTTAGGCACTCAGGCCCTCAGCCCCGATATTTAGTTTTGGGCTTGGCGTTGCCTTGTCATTCACCATCACCGTTTTTGCTTACGAAGCCATCACCTGCCTAGAAACTTCCACCACCAAGTTGATTAGTATTACTCTCGAGTGTACGAGTACTCGAGTAGAGTCCCTTTGATATCAAGACATATTCTCCCTACTACAACTCTCTCTTCGCATACTCGTACTCATACTCCGTCTCTTCTGTGAACCGACTCCGTGAAGATCATCTACTTCTACCCAGATCATGGCTGATGCCAGTGCTGATGCTGATATTCAAGACGCCGAGATGGCAGCTGCAACTAACAATCAGGATCTAGTCGAAATAACCTTCACACACCACGGCAAGCCTCACATAATCTCTCTCCCACGCGATGCGACTCTCGTGGATCTCTCGGAATCCATCGACTCGACCCTCTCAGTACCACCATCCAACCAGAAACTCATGATCTCCAAACTAGGACTTTTGAAGCCTCCTTTCAAAGACCCCGCGATGGCGATTACCGCCCTTCTAGACAAGAAGATATCCCTTCTCGGCGCCACAGCTAAAGAAGCAACCGCAATTTCCACTGCCCAGGAAGAGGCTTCTCGACGAGTCCATCCGAGGGGTAGCAGACCTCTTCAAAAAGTATCGGCCTATAAGACTCGAAATTGGAAGAAAGAGCAAGAAGAAAGCCAATATACATTCCTAACATTAAAGCCGCTATCTTACCTTCCAAACCCTTCACGATCGCTGGAGTTTCTTCAGAGGCTAAAGGACGACGCTGGTATCAAGGCCACAATGTTAAAACACAAGTTCACAGTACCTCTCTTGACGGAAATGAACCCCATCGAGCACACACAGTCAGACCACGAGGGCACAAGTCGAACACTGGGCCTGAATCGAAACAGAGGAGAAGTCATAGAGTTACGCTTACGAACTGATGCTTACGACGGCTACCGAGACTATAAAACAATTCGGAATACCCTCTGTCACGAACTGGCACATAACGTTCATGGTCCCCACGATCGGAATTTCTGGGATCTGTGTAAGCAGATTGAGAAGGAGGTTGCGGCAGCGGATTGGAAGACCAGTGGTCATACTCTTGCTCCAGATGAGGAATTTTATGGTGGCAATAGTGAGGATTTCCATGACCATGGTGGTTGGTCGGGTGGCGAGTTTGTACTTGGGGCTGGGAAAACTACGGATTCGAGTTCTACACAGTCGCAAGGTCTAAGGCGGAGGGAAATATTGGCGAAGGCCGCCGAGGAACGATCTAAGAAGATGAGAGAACAGCAACAGGGTGGCGAGGGCTCGGGGAATGGGTCCGGATGAACTTGTACACTAATGGGCGGATGGGTCTTTTGCATAAGCGACGGGCGTTGAGGGTATGGCACTGCATCTGCTTACGATTTTATGAAAGTGAGCTTATTTTCGGCTTTCTTTTTTTGTGCAAATCAGATAGTGGAAATGTAAGTACAGTTTCCCAGGCCAGGCGGGTGGATTATGGGAACTATGGATGGAGATAACTATCACAGTTCTTCGGCTCTAGGTTAGATACTTCGATTCCAGTCTCGAGTTGTGAATCTCAACATTAAAACTGATACATTGTTTTTCTGAATAAGCGAGACGTTTCGAACCCCCCTGTTTGTTACTAAGCCTTAGTTAGCTTTGTTTTCAAAGGTGCCTGTTGTAAATATTACATCTAACTCCTTTGAATAAGTAAAACAGCGTGACGGTACAGGTGGATTGGTGAATAGGGGTACGCTCTCGCTTGGTGAATGGTGCGGGTTCAGAGTTTCCTAATTGGGAGTAGTCAGGGCTCTCTTCGAGTATAAATATTAGCTGGCCTTCAGATCTCTTCGCTCCTTGCGATCAATCTCAACCTTATTCTAGAATAGTCCTTGTGCGCTCCTAGTGCTACCCGGACAACCAGGCGGGGTTCCGTAGATAAGAGACACCCCAAGAAATCTACGCTTTGGCCTGGCCAATCCTTCGGCCCTTTTTCCTCGAGTCCCCCACCTGGAGAGCACAATCCTATAGATTCTTCGAAATCACCATAACTTGAAATTTCAAGCCATGCCTCCAGGAAAGCCGGACTCACGGGTGTAAGTAAATACGAATAGGATGGGAAATTGCAGTCTAACTTGCATAGAAAACTTCATCAGGAAGTATTGAAATCACATATCGAGCTTCCAGCGCCATCCAGTGGAGCATGTGTCGTTGCGATTCATGATGACCCTTGTCGGTATCCTATCAGGCTCGACAAACTTCTGGTTCTGATTATCGAGGAGGTAAGCAGATAAATCGATATGGGTGGATCCTTCGGAGCTCACGCATTAACATTTCCTTCCAGGACTGTACTGTGGAGGATTTGCAAGAACACGTCTTCGAAAAAACTGGTCGACGCCACATATTCAGAGATGGTAGAGATTACCTCATGCAGAAGAAGATCATTAAGGCTGTTGATTACTTCAACGATGGCATCATTTCCCTTCAGGCATTCAAATACCATCCTAAATTGAGACCAAGTAACATGATTTGTCCAACCATTTCCAATGGAGAGGTATGTAAATCACTCACTATATCCTTTTGCCGAGATGCTTACCAGTTGATCCTTGCTCGTCTCCCTCCCACTTAATCAAGAAGAAAAGGACGAGATCTTCTTTGTAGGACCTATTTTTTAGATTTACTATTCGGTCGCTGATTATCTCCAGAGCAGAGCGAGCCTCTCCGAATGCATGGACAGGCTTCAAGAGAAGTATCCTGATGACCGTTTCGAGGCATTCAAAAGTCAAGGAGCACGCTTTTTCCAATGCCACGATTGCTTGACGAAAGTTTTCCGCCCCAGTATTCCAGTCCAGGCTATGGAAAGGCACCTTGAGGACAACGATCACCAGATTCTTGTTGAAGCACGTCTTATCAGGGAGAGTGCAGCTCCTGGAGTTACTAAACACAAACGCATGGTTCATCCACCCTTTCCTGGTTACCTCTTCACATGCTAACCCACCCCACTAGCTGGTCTTCGAGCCTTCGTTCCAAGAACTCCTCGCCCAACTTTACGAAGCATATCCCGAAGATCTTATCCTCCCGGGCTGGGAGTTGGAATTCGAGTGTACTTCTGATTGTAGCCATGACCATACAAAAACGGTTATGTCGCCGAGCTGTCTGCGCATCTCTTGTCTTGAATGTCCCAGATCAGCTGATGGCGATTTAAAGGAATGGGATCTATCCGATATGGAGGAATACCGAAGTAATCCAAGTGACAAGGAATGGAGAAAGTTCCTTAGGCATCTGGACACTGCTCGGCATAGACAATATGTTAATAAGAGGTTGGATAGAATTACCGAGCTTGGTCGCTAGATGCGGGATTTTCTAACGAGTACTTATTCCTAGAATAAAGCAAAGAATGAAATTCTTATTTTACTTGTTGGCTTCGGAGTATATATAGTTAAGTCTTTATAGTGAGGTGTGATTACTAAGAGTTTTTTCCGACCAATCAGAGAATTAAGGAGTTTTGGATTAATTTTTGGGTGCGGGGGGGGGGATTTTTTGACCACCCGCTAGAGGGGTTGTTAGTACCACCAAGCCGGCACTACCACTAAGCCTGCACTACCACCAAGCCGGCACTCCTAGGTTTAATCCTATAAACTAATATTAAAATAACAACACACTCTTTTCGTATGATTCTAATAGACAAATACTTGAAATAACTAGCCGAACCTATATAACAAACAATATTAATCGATATAATAGTGTCACGGATCACATGCTCACGTGATACTTGTCATAATAAAGAGGCGCAACCCTCGACAGGCACATCCAGGTTTCTTATAGCAAATAGGGATTGCTTAGGCCAGCTAAGCGATCCATGGATTTCATTTGGTTGTTGTCACGTGATGGACCCCGATGGATCCAGTAGAACGAAGGTTCTATATAAGACTGGAACTTCTGCCATTAGATAGGAGCTTCGTGCTCAACTTAGTTATCAATCTTATCATATTAGTTTGACATCTTTGATACAAGTAACGAGTTCACTTCCAAGTGAACAACCCGATAGTCTTCTTCTTATCATAGCATACCAACCAGCGAACACCCAGCCAAGTTTAGTTAGCCAGTTTGAGTATTCGTTACAAATAGGTTGTTGTCGAGGTAGGTCGATATATAGGTAGTAGGTTAAAATTTTAATAGGGTACTAGGGTAGTAGTTTATACTAACTAATCACGATACATTTAGTAGTGTCCGTCCTCTATAGTCTACTAAAAGGCTACGTACTACTAATATAAGTATATTACAATAACTACTAATTGAAAATACTATTTAATCTTAGATCTATTACTTTGTAATTTTCTAATAATATTAAAATTTAATTTAGGTATTTCTAATAGTTAGTTATTAAGTTATTAATTATTTAAAACTAGGAGTACCGGCTTAGTAGTAGTAACCCTTCTAGCGGGTAATTAAAAAATCTAAAAATAATAATTTAATCTAAAACTCCTTAATTCTCTAATTAGTCGAAAAGTTATTATATAATTATATTATAATATATTACTATAAAAACTTAATTATTATCTACTCTAAAGCTAATAAATACTTAGTATATTCTAATTTTACTTTACGTTTATATTTGTATTTTAATTAAGTATACGCTTATTATTAAAACGTAATTCGGAATTAAGGTAAAGCTATAAATAATATACGAATTTAAATAATATTATATAGTTAACTAGAACTACTAAGTAGTATCCCGTTATAATTATATAAGAGGTATAATAAATATACTTAATTTTTAGAATATTACTTATATATTTCCTATAAGTTATATATATTAACTAGAAGTTAACTATATTATAGTTATACTATAAGTAATTTAACTATTTTCTAAATTTATTCTAACTATATTATTTAATTATAATTTAACTAGGGTTTAACTTTAGTTAAAATATAGTTTAACTTTTAGCTAATTACTATTTAATTCTAAGTAGAAATACGTCGGATTATTTTAGAATATAGTTCGAATATAATCGGATTCTAAGCTAACTAATAGTCGAATAATAGTCTAAGTAAATAATTACCTTATAATAACTACGTTAATTTAGTCAAAACATTAGTTAGACTATACTCGAATTATACTAGAAGTATAGTTTAGTATAGCCTAGATTATAGTCGAAAGTAAACTACTAAAGTAAATAGAAACCTACTAGAAATATATAATTATATAAATTTGTATTATTTTCGTATTTATATTATTATACCTACGAAATATATTCTTTTATAACTATATACTACTACTATATATTATACTATATTATACTACTACTATATACTCGCGGTTATTATATAAGCGGTTATTATATAAGCGGTTATTATACTACTATAGGTTATTAGAATTAAAGATATAGTTTCTAATTTTCGCCGAAAATATACTAAAAACTACGTTTTTATAACTCTATAACTCTACGAAATTATATTAGAGCTATATATAATATCTTATATATTAGCTCTCTAGTATATATAGGCTAAGTATATACCCGGGAGCTTTAATTAACACCTAATATTTTAAGAAATACTCTAGTAGAAAGTTTCCCTTTATTAAATTCCCTACTAAATTTACTAGTCTTATAGTATAATAGAATAGTAATATATATATAAATTCTAAAAAGTATGGGTTTAACCCTTTATATATCTATATTTAAATCTCTAATTATAAGTACTTTAGAATATTATTCGATTTATTATAATTTATTAAAGTCGGGTATTTTTAGTATATTTTCAGCTAGAATCAATCTAGAACTACGTTTTTAATTCTAATAACCCCTAGTAGTACTAGTAGTTATTATACTAGAATATATAACTATTAGTATTAGAAATACGCCTAAGAGTAGTATATACTAGGGTTATCGAGAGCTTCGAGGGTATTCGAGTATATTCGAGGGTTATCGAAGTTATAAAGGTAGAATAGTCGGATAGCCCGTGTACCGACGGCGCCCGCACTAGGTTCTAGCGTTACCTTAGTCCCGGCTATAAAGTACGTTACCCGCTACCTACTACCTCTACCTACTAGCTCGGATAAACTTCGGGAGTAGATAGACTTATAGCGCGAAGTCTAAAACGTATCAGGCCACTAAAAATAGGGCTAGTTGCTATATAAATTCTAGGGAAAATTATAAAAGAAAGAAAATCTCGATTTGTTTAAATAAAAATCTATTCTAAGTACTTTTTAGCTTTATTTAATCTAATTATTATTAGAATAGTACTAGAGCTTAGTATAACTTAATACTAACTTAGATTAAACTACAAGTTTAATAACTATCTAATATAAAATAAAATCTAACTTAATTTATAAATATATTTAAAATTTTAGTTATATTCGAACTATATTTAAACTATATTCGAATATGTTTTAACTTAAATCTAAATTTAAGTTAACTATAAATCGAATTATATTCTGATGTTATTATATAAACCTAAATTTTAATTTTAAATATATTTTAATTATATTTAAACTTAAATTAAACTTGTATTAAAATATTTCTAAATATATTCTAATAATATTTAACTTTATAATAATAATGTCGGTATATAATTCTGGTGATTAGCACCTTGTACGAGAGCCTGGTAGGCCTATATACTTTAGGTCATGTGAGTGGCTTGCTACTCACATACTTAAGTCTGTAGAGTACCACCTCTCTTTACCTTTACTCTTCATACACGAATGAATAAAAAGAGAGATTATGTTTGTGTATCACCCTTTACGACAACCAGGTCGTACCAACAAATAAATATATAAGTAGTTTTGTATTAAGTATTCTATAAGCTCTATAAAGTAGGCTATAGTACTATTTAATCTTATTAACTTAGTAATATACTTTAGTAGAAATAATAACTATTATAGTTCTAAAAGTTTTTATATGTAATCTAAACTTTTTACTAATAAAGTTTATTCCTTTATTATAAGTAATTAAGTTAAGTAATTTAAAATAGGTATTTATTTATATCTTTTAGAATAACCTCTAAGTAGTTTTTATATTAAAGTTATAAAGTTATTTTATTACTTAGAATCTAATAGCTTTATTTATATAATATAGAATATTATAATTAGTAATCTTAAAAACGTTAATATATATATTATAGTTAAATTGAAGTTATTATAAATAGCGAATTTCAATTACCTAGGAAACTTACTATAGAGTTAGTAATACTTATAAAATTTACTTAAGAACTTAAAAAGGTTAAAGTTAACTTTATAACTAATATCCCTTTAATATAATATATATACGTTTAGATTTTAGGTTTATAATTACCTCTTTAAATAATAATTATTTAAAAACTATTGTTTTTAAACTTTACTTAACGTGCATGTATAGCGAACCGGCCAAACAAGCGAACCGGCCAAAATTCTCTTCACTCGCGATTGAAATTGTAAGAACTCTACCACAACGCCTCTAATTAAAAAACACTATTCAGAAATTTCTTCCTCAGATACTTCCTCTATAATATTACAGGTGCGCGTATTATGACCAGTCTCTCCGCAGTTGCCACAGCGCCGTGCACGTGATTCTTCCCTCGGCTTCCGACCACTACTTCTCTTTATTTCCTGCATTACCTGCTCACCAACGTCTCTATCATCCTGTAGGTCCTGCGCTTCCTGTTGACTAAGTGATCCTCCTTGCTGTAGGCGGTTTTTTTTAGCTCTACGGCGCTTACTTAGTACTTCATTTGCTTGTCGAAGTCTCTGGTTCTCAGCTTTCAATAGTACTATCTGGTGCATTACTTTTGATGCACCCTTCGTAAACTGGTCAATGGCCTCGTAAATAGGGGTTGGAGAGCTACTTTGGTGGCGTAAAATTCGATCTTTAATAAATGCAGTCTGTGATAAGGCTTCAGTAGGGTTATTTGGTGTCTGGGAAACCCAAGGCTGAGCGGAATACGGGGGGGAGTTTGGAGGCGTTGGCGTCTTTAGCTTAAGATCAAGTGTAGAAATTACACTTTCTGGGTCAAATGGAAGAAGCCCAGCCCCTCGGAACCCTCCTCGGATATTGCCTTCTGTCATTGCAATATTAAATGCGGCGTGGAAGGCAGGAAAGAAATCATCCTTAGTAATATGGATGATCGGAGCCCGCATCATATCTTCAATTTGCTGACCATATGCCCTTTTCAAAGGGCTAAAACAGCCAACGTCGAGTGGCTGGAGTATATGAGAAGAATGAGCAGGCATACAAAGAGTGATAATGTTGTTTTCCTTGCAATATTCCTCAAATTCGTCGGAGTGGTGGCTTTCATGGCCGTCGAGGACTAATAGACGATAACCACCAATAGATTGGGACTTTGTATGCTTCTCAAAATGTCGAATCCAATCCATGCCTTTCTCATTTGTTGTCCAACCATTTTCAGTAATAGCAATCACCCAGTTAGGTGGAAATCCACTGTTTTGGTACCAAGAAGCGAGGTGATTTTTTGCGGCAACAATCACAAACGGTGGAACACACCAGCCTTGGGCATTAACCCCCTGGATTACTGTAACCCATTCCCGATTACCAGGCTGTACTCTTTTTGCTTTTACACGTCCTTCTGAGCTTGTAATAACCATTGCAGTTGAGATAACGCCCATCATAAACCCAGTCTCGTCAAAGTTGTAGATATCTGCATCGTAGATTCCGTACTTCGCTATTGTGTTTCGTACAAGCTCAAACCAGCCACGAATGACTTCTGGATCTTCGCACTTAGCTCTCTGATAGTCGTATTTTCGTTGGAAGCGTGTCTGGAGTTCTGGGCGGCGCTTAACAAAGTTATAAGCCCAACGCGTCCCGACGCGTGGCGCGTCGCGTGCTTCAAGAAGTCGATTTGCTATATCTTCAACTACAGATATCCGCGGAGGAAATCCTTTGGTAGCTAGGTCGAGGATATGTTGAACAAGTACTGATTCCTCTAGCTCGGTCAGTTTCCGTGAATTGGCTAAAATATCGCGTCGTGAAGGTATACCAAGCAAACGTCGACCTAGCTTCCGGTGGTCTACAGAATAGGTCCTGGCAGCAAGCTCGAGCACGTAAATTTGGGTCTTTTTGCATAGCTTGGATAGCTAAGACTAACCGGCTTTCGTCATTCTTCAGAGGCATCCTTCGTTGTAGAGAAATTTAATGTTTCGTGGAGGTGTGGTGGGGTCGCCGGGTTTTGGCCGGTTCGCTTGTTTGGCCGGTTCGCTATACATGCACGTTAGCTCTTTTACATATTTATTATCTTTTAAGAATATAAAATAAGTAAAGTGTTCTTAAATATTTAATTAATATTATTTATTCCTTAGATTATTATTATATTAGTTAGTAAAATTATAATAGTTTATTAACTAATAGACGTTAAACCTAAGATAATAACTAGTAGTATAGTTTATATAGTATTTTACTATTATTAACTACTACTATTTCTACTAAATCTACTTAAACCTTTAGCTAGGTTTTTTAGTAATAATATTAGAGGTAAAAATCTAGTAGAATCTATAGTTATTTTAAGTAATATAAGCTAAGTAGATTTTAGATTTAAAGAAGTTAAAGTAGACTTTAAAATTCCTTTTATAATTATAATAAATACTTATTTACTAAATCCTAGTATAGTACTCTAAGTAGGCTTCTTATGTTATAGTTAAAACTAATTACTATAATAAATTTTCCTATTCATTAGTATATTATATTATAATATTACTTCTTTTAATTTAATACTTTATTTCTAAACCTTTAGGATTCTATTATTATTATATATCTATTATAATATATCTACTACTTTTATTACGTAGATATCGGAAAGCTTAGTATATACGAGTACTTATAGCTAGTACTCGTCCTTTCTATAATTAATTGATTAATTAACTATTATACTAACTTTTATATACTTTTGTTACTACTGTTTTAACCCTTATTTACAAGTATCTCTCGTACTAATACTAATTAGTAAGCGCGTATAGATTAGAGAGATTACTACCGTAAGTTTAGGTAGTATACGATAATCTCTTATATTATTATCTTTAATACTCGACCTCTTAATTAAGTAATTCGAGTCCTTTAAAGTATAATAATTATACTCGAATATCGATCGAACTTATACTCGATTCTCGGACTCCTATAAGTATATAATTATTACCTATTAAAGCCTACTACTAAAAAGGTTTAAGGATATAACTTTAGTATATATAATAATAATAATATTACTAAGCGAGTAATATAGGACTAAAGCGTAACCTTAATAATACTTTAATAGTTTAATAGAATAATAAATCTAAATTATATAAATCTTAGTATTTTATATATTTAGAGTAGTATCTTCAAATCGTACTCTTATAATTATTACTTAGATAAGTAGTATAGCTATATAGTCTATATTAAGGCTAAGCTATATCTACTATTATATTCTTATAGTAATCGAACGAGGTACCTTAGCTATAATACTTTATACTATTAGTATAGTAAACACTAGAATAGGAGCCGGAATTAATTTGTAACTACGCTAAATAGTAGACGTAGAAGCTCTAGGAATACTAGGAGCCTTTCTACTAGAAACTCTATTACTTCTACTATCTTTAGTAATACTATTAGTTATTAATACTCTTATGTAATAATAATAATTAAGGACTTCTAGGCTTAATTCTCCTAAAATATAATAATAAGATAGGAACTAATATAAGGAATATATATAGTAATATATAGTTTATTATAATAGTAATATATTAGGATTATATAATAACGAACTTTAGGCTACCTTCTAGGATAACTTTATAGGATAGACTAAATATAACCTTGTAAAATATAAAAGAACCTAGGTAACCTTTATATATAATATCCTTTCTAATTAAGGTATTTATTTATTCGAAGCTAATTCGAAAATATAAATAACCTACTATAATACTATATAGGAGGCCCTTAATCGATACTATCTATATATACGATCTAGTTTAATACTCTATAAGAGTAAAAGGTCTAAAGTCTCCTAGCCTTATTACCCTAATAAAATACTTTACTAATTATCTAGAATTATAGGGTAATAAAGCTAAACCTAATATTCTAAGTATACTATAATTAGCTCTAATAGGACTACCTACTATAACTATAGTAGTAAATCTATTACTAAATACTAGCTACTCGTATATAAATTAACCTAGACCCGGACCTTCGACTATAATAGCCCTAACTACCTATAGCATATCTACTCCTAGTATAAAGAGTACTTACCTTACCGGCGACCTACTAGCTATTTTATAGCTAAGACTACCTAATAGATATAGCTAAGAACTAGTTAACGTTAGTAAGATAATAAAGGAATCTATAAAATTTAAGGAACTAGGGTGACGGTTCCTACCATCACGTGCCACTTGTATCACGTGGCGCCGCTTAGCGACCCACACCGTGTACGTAGACTCGGGTTCCCTCGAGCTCTCCTCTTCTCTTCAGCTTAGAATCTTCGAATAAGACAATTCTACGATTCCATAACGTACACCTTGGACGCCCACGGGCAACATATCGTACGTGTCGTTACAACTAGGAGATAACTTCTAAGAATAACTCTAGATTTTTATAGATATTTATATAATAGTCGAGCTAAACGACGATAATTAAGCCCTTTTATTAGTACTACTCTATCTACTAAAAGGACTAGTATTTTATATTATAATAGTAGTATTTGTCCTTTAAATAACGTAGTCCACAAGCGAGTTGGATTCCCAAGCGAAATGGATTTTTTTCTTGGCACTCCACAAACTTATTCAGAGCGCGTTTTTTCTTAACAAACAAAATGGTTAAGCATTGGACAGAGTCTGATATGATTCTTGCGTTAAATACGCTTCGTACGAACCCACATTTAAAAGTTAAGAAGGTTGCGCGGATCTATAAAGTACCTTATACGACACTGCTTAATCGAACTCATGGAATATTATCACGACAAGATTCTATCGCTAAATCTCGAAAACTTACAGAGATTGAAGAAATAGTTATCGTACGACATATTCTCGACCTAGATTCTCGATCATTTCCCCCACGAGTACGTTGTGTTGAAGATATGGCGAATCGTATCCTCTCGGAGCGGGGTGCAGGACGCGTTGGCAAGAACTGGACTTCGAACTTCGTACGACGACAACCTGAACTTAAGACGCGTTTTAATCGAAGGATTGATTATCAAAGAGTCCAATGCGAAAATCCAGACGCATATAACGCGTGGTTTCGCCTCGTACGAAATATAATTGACAAATATGGGATTCAGGAGGAGGATATTTATAACTTTGACGAGACTGGGTTTTGTATGGGCCAAATTACATCAGAAATGGTTGTTACAAGTACCGAAAGGCTTTCTCGGCCTCGTACAGTACAGCAAGGAAACCGGGAATGGGCAACAGTAATTCAAGGTGTTGGGTCGTACGGCTTTGTAGTGCCTCCATATATCATTTTGGCGGGGAAGAACCACCTCTCCTCCTGGTACGAAAACAGCCAATTACCACGCGACTGGGTAATTGCTGTAACTACAAATGGCTGGACAACAAATGAGCGAGCCCTAGATTGGATTTTTCATTTCGATCGGCATACAAAGCTTCGTACGAAGGGCATTCACCGGCTGCTTGTGCTTGATGGCCATGAAAGCCACCACTCAGTCGATTTTGAGCTTTTTTGTAAGAGTAATAACATTATTACTCTTTGCATGCCAGCTCATTCCTCTCATAGACTCCAGCCACTCGATGTAGGATGTTTTCGAGCGTTAAAAAGGTCGTACGGTGCTGAACTTGAGAAATTAATGCGACTCCACATTACATATGTTTCTAAGGAGGATTTCTTATCAACATTCTATACTGCCTTTCGTACGACAATGACTGAATCAAACATTCGAGGAGGATTTCGAGGATCTGGCTTAGTGCCGTACGACCCAGATTCTGTGATTTCACAGCTTGATATACGTCCAAGGACTCCGTCACGTCCATCTACCTCAACAAGCCTCCTAGCTATTTGGGAACCAAAGACCCCAAATAACATAACAGAGGCATATTCCCAGACGTCATATATACAAAACAAGGTCGTACGACACCAAGATAGTTCTCCGACCCAGATTCTATATGGCCTAGACCAGCTTGCAAAGGGTGCACAGCGTGCAATCACTGAGGTAGCTTTATTACGAGCTGAGAATGCTACACTTCGTACAGCAAATGATCAACTTAGTCGGCGTCGTCGTACGAAAAAGCGCCGATTACAGGAAGGAGGATCACTTACTCTCCAAGATGCGCAAGATTTAGGGGTCCTTAGTAATGTTGATTCGCAAGAACAAGTGGTTTTAGTAGAAAATAGTAATTGTACGAGCCCGAGTCTAGTACCTCGCCGGCGCTGTGGACTATTTGGGAAACATGGCCATAACATACGAACTTGTCAAAAAGGAGAAGAAATATGTGAGAATTCCGATTCTGAATACTGTAATTAATTTAATTAATTGTGTCGTAAGATATTTAAGAATTTATAAAATGCCAAGAAAAAAAATCCATTTCGCTTGGGAATCCAACTCGCTTGTGGACTACGTTATACCTTTTTACTAGGCTATATAATTACTTATAGATCGCTTCGAAAACAAGGACTACTAAACTAATAGCCTAGCGGACTAGAATTCGACTACTTTATATACTATTAAAGCAAAGTACTCTAAACTATAACTATCCTAGGTTTTTAACTTATATTTAAAGGAGCTAGAGACGATTAGACTACGTCTTATAGTAGAGTTTTATAGCGATCCTATATTCCTTCATTACCTTATAATTAGATACTAAGACTTTAAAGTATACTATATAGTATATAATAACCCTTCGGATACTAACCCTAGTTTTATTTAAACACTTTAAACCTTAATTATAAACTAGGAATACGCCAATAATTAACCCTCTACCTATTTTATACTTAATTAGCTACCTAGTTAACTTATAAAATAAACTTTATTTATAAATCAGTACTTCGGAAACCGAAGCGAGTTACGTAGATAGCCCTATTAATAAGGACCTACTACAAGGAATATACTATAAAATAATAGATATATAAATACTTTTAAGTATTATATATATAAGAAACTAGGTTATAGACCTTATAATTACTCTAAGGAAGAAAGTAACGCTTTATACCGAGTATATGGATCTAAATACGATTCTAATATAACAAGAGACTAATTCTAGACTTTTCTAATAGAAATAGACTAGGACTAAACAGAATATAATAATACTACTAATATTAAAAACAACCTTAATATCTAGGATTATAATAATATTAAAGACCTAGATATTAATAGAATTATCTTTTATAATAAAAGTACTACTCGTACTAATAACCTAGGAGTTACTTTTGTAATAACCCTAGATAACCTTAAAGATAATTCTACTTAAATATTACTAAACCGGCTTTATAACAAAGTAATTTTATATATAATTAACCCTAAAAATACTATAAATTTATTATAAGAACGTAGTTAAACTATAGAACTACTTTAGTACCTAAAATCGTACTTCTTTAGTATTATAGTAGATATAGGAGCCGCGAGTATATTATCTATTAGGTACGCCTAATTCCTTATATATAAAGCCTTATTCCCTACTATTAAATTAAATAAATTAATAGCTAGATAAACTAATATTTAATCTAGTTTTAGTAAGACTAAAAATATAGGTTTAGTAAAAGTAGACTCTCTTATTAGTTCTATAACCTTTTAAGTAATACTACCTAGCGTCGATATACCTTTTATTATATATATTAAAGACCTTAATTATCGAAGAATTATACATAATAACCTTATAGAAAAGGTTACTATAAACAAGGGTAAAGCTTCGAAAAGTTTCTTAACTATTTATATTTTTAGCTACCCCTTTATCTAATAGGGTAATTAATAGCTAGTAATAGACTATTATATAGTAAATACGTCTAAACGCTCCTAACCGAGCTAGAGCTTCGAAGACTCTACTAAAGATTCGGCTACCCTTTTATCTATAAACTATATAATATACTCTAGAAAGCTAGCTACTCTAACGTTACCTATAAAGTAATTAAGGCTCTTAAAAAGTACTATAATAAGTACTAGATATACTAAAATTTACTAAGATAATTTAAATTTATAATCTATAATAATTATACGTTTAACTTTAACGTCTACTTCGATATCTTTTATATTAAGAGTAAGCTAGTAGGCTATTTAGTCGATAAGGCTACTAATTATTAAGCCGGCGATTAGCTTACAAATATTAAGGCTAAAACCGTCTAGGAGCTTATACTAAGAGAGTAGATTTATATATACCTAGGAATACTAGATATAATTACTACGGACTAGGGTAAATAACTCGCTAGTAAAGAATTTCAGATATACGCTAAAATAATAGACGTAACTATTAACCTAGTCTCTATAGAAGCCTATAATTCGATTAGATGAGTAGAATAATACTATAAACCTATACGCCGAGCTTTCGATATTATATTAAATAAAGCTCCTATAATTAATAAGCGTATAAGGCTTAAAATAGCGTTTAAGGCTATAAATAATACGGCTAGACCTATAAGACTCGTCCTAATATTACTAGTATATAGTACCTATACTAGGATATTAAATAAAGACGCTCCTAGTATAAATATAATCTAAAGGGATATTATATAGTAAAAGGTAATAAAGGAAATAAGACGCTATTATATAGTATACTAAGTATAACGTATATTAAGTAGTCGAAATAGGCTAATTACCATATACCTAAGAGGGCTACTACTTTTATACCCTATACGCGTATAGCGCGAAAAAGTTAGCTAGATAGGCCTATATCTACTTGTTAAAATAAAAGGTAAAAATATAATTATTAGGCTGCTAAGCCTAAAAGGGGATATACCTTTTTGATCTATAGTAGTTCGCCTATACTATAAAGAAAAGGTAGACTCGGATAATACTAATAAAAACGATTTTATTATTATTAACCCCTCTAAATTAAGCGACGAACTACCTCCTATAAGAGTACTAAGGCTTAGGCCCTCTAAGATAAGCTTTAACAATATAGTAAAACCTACCGAACTACTACTAAAATCCGCTAGTACTATAGTAGAACCACCTATAACTACGAAGCTCTAACTAGAGACTACTAGTAAGCGACCTAGGAGCTAGCCTAGGAAGTACCTACTTTTAGCTAAAACTTTTATTACTTTCGAACCCCGAACTCCTAATAGTAAATTAAGTACCGCGGACTAAGAAGAGATTAAAGGTTTTAAGGAGCTTAAATCCTTTAAACTAATAGATTCTTTAGAAATACTACTAAATATTATAATATTTAGTTCTAGATTCGTTCATAATATAAAGGACAAAGGTGTAGTAAAATACTATAATAAATCAAGGCTTATTATTTAAGCCTAGGGCGATAAAGAGAAACACTTTATAATAATATAATTACCTATAACTTAATATATAAGCTAGAGACTTATATTAAGTCTAGCTATAACTCTTTAACTACCTTTATATAAACGTAATATATAATAAGTGTATCTCTATACTAGCGAACGACTTATAAGGTAATTTTATATATACCCTTCTACGAATCTACCTATTCTATAATAGGAGGGTAAAATACTTAAGGCTAAATAGCCGTAGTATAGTATACTAGAAGCGGGTATATTTTAGCACGCCTACTATTCGAAATACTATATAAAGTAATTACATATAGAATTATTAACCTACGACTAATACTTGTTCTTTATAAGCGAATTAGATATAACAGGAGCCTTTAGTATAATAGGATTATAAACTAACAATTCTCTAATACTAGTAAATACTCTATTTACTAACCGCGAAGAAGTAGAATTTACTACTACGACTCTACTACTTAAATCTAAGCCCTACGAGGCTCTTATAGTATAATAACCTATAGACTTTAATAAAAGCCATATTATATTTTAATAAGATAGATCGATTATTCTTATATAAAAGAATAAAACAAAAGATTAATTAAGGCTTATAATAACCTAGGATTATAAGGCGCTTTAAGCCCTTAGTACTTATATATCGAGTATATACTAACCCGAGATAGTATACGATTTATCTTTTACTATGTAGATTATAAATCCGGATATTAGAGACGTAGATTAACTTAATAAGCGATTATAGTAGTAAATTAATTATAAACACTAAAGGTTAAAGTTTATACCTTTATAACCCGGCACCCTAAAATTAGTCTACTTTAAAGACGAATCCTTTATAAATAACTCGGATATAATATCTTAGCTTAGTTTAGTACCAGTACTAACAGATAGTACTAGATATACTAATATTTTATACTAGAATTTATTAAAGTATAAGAGAGTGACTTAGAGCGTTCTAGTATCGGAACTATACGCTTTAAGCTAGGGATATAATATAGCTATATACGTTAAAACTACCTTAATACGTTACCTTAGTTATTATATTCTACTTAAAATACATACTAATTTAAAATCTATAACTTATTCGATTATATTACTAAATTAGAAACTACTAAAGAGAAGAGGCTAATAATTAATGTAATATACCTATATAACGTATTCGAAACAAGGGATGTTAATAACATCTTCTTAATAGAGGGGAAGGATAATCCGGCTAATTTAATAACTAAATCGAAGTTAAATAGCGCCTTAGAACAACTAATCAATATAAACTATATTAAGATTAATAGAGTCGAATAGGTAGAACGGGATTAAAGAGCGTATTATTTTATTATTGTTCTTTATAGTTATTTATAGAGTTATTTCGTACTTTATTATTTACTATTTTTCGGCTATTTTAACTACTCTATAAAGTACTCCTAGTATTATAATATATCTACTACTTTTATTATATAAATATCGGAAAGCTTAGTATATACGAGTACTTATAGCTAGTACTCGTCCTTTCTATAATTAATTAATTAATTAATTAACTATTATACTAACTTTTATATACTTTTATTACTACTATTTTAACCCTTATTTATAATTATCTCTCGTACTAATAATATCTTATAATTTTTTAATAAAAGACGTTAAAAAAAGTTATAAATAATAGCATTTAATTACTTACTTTCTCTAGTATTTTTTATCTTAATACCTTTATTAAATAATACCTTTTATATATTCTTAATATATAAACTTTTACTAATTAATTTTATTAGTATAATTAGGTTCTAGGGTAGAAAGAAGGGTAATTATAAAATAGTATAGTTAAAGGTAAGAAAGAAGAGCCGAGTTATAGTCCATAAATATATATATTAGATTACTTAATTCTAAGTTTAATTTGAAAGGAAATTAATCGAGTATTTATAGTTCTCTAGCCTGGTTACATAATTGAATACGTAACTAGGTCTCTATTCTATATAACTTATATATATTAATTTTATTAGGGTTTATTTAGATTAGATTAATTTAATAATTAATCGATTAATCGATAATTTAATTACTAATCTAAATATAAGGCTAAATTAAATCTAAAAAAATTAATTATAATTAATCGCTAACTTAATTACTATATAAATTTATTTTACCCGATTTCGAGCTATATTCCGCGATTAATTCTATATTTATATATTATTACTCCTAGTACCTCCTAGTACTTCTTATACCTATACCCTACAATAATAACCCTTCGAGTACTTTCTATCTTCCCTCTATTATAATACCCTAGCTACTTTCTATAATATCTTAAACTATATATAAAAGTAATTCTAATAATGAATTTAATAGAGAGACGGTACAGATTACTAGCGTCGTTAGTATATTAGTAGCCGCGAACTTAAATAAAGATAGTACTAAAGAGCTAATATTCTTAAATCTATATACTAGAAAGGAGTATATAAAAGAGGTTATAAATAGAAGAGAAAGTTAAATTTAAAAGATAATTCGTATATTATCCAAGTTCTTTTATTTACTCTAAGATTAACCTATATAGAATATAAATTTAAAGGATTCTAGGACTTAATCTATCTATTTTAAAAAGAAGCTATTTACGTTTCTTTAGATATATAATTATAGTACTTCTAAATACCTCGCGTAAGAGCGCTTTTATTACTTAAAAGAGATAATCTCTTAGTATTTTTATAAAGTCCTTAATACACTTATTTAATTATATAATAAAGTTATATAACACCCTTTAAAAGATAAGAAGGTTATAGACTATATTACTAATAATCCTAAATATACTTAATACTTTATAAACTATCTTAGAGCTCTTAATAGGACCTATATAAACGCGTTTATATTAGGAGAAGTATAAGTATAATATTATAACTATAAAGGGTATTTATTATAAAACGTTTTAGTAGTAACTTATATAACTTCGATATAGAGTTTACTTTTATACTCCCTAGGTGGGAAAAATCTACTTATAATAGTCTAGTTCTTCGAGATACAAAGGCTTACTATAGATTTAATACCCCGACTAGTAAATACTAGCTTAGAAGTATAAGATATATAAATATAAATACTATACTTATATTATATAAAGGAATAAGATACTATTTTAAAGAATGGTACTATTTAAAGTAAAAGCTAAGGAACGTAAAAGAACTATTTAACCTATATTATACCTCTTTATATAATATTATTAAGTATATATTTAAGGTTGTAAAGCGTAAGTATTATATACTATTAAAGAATAAGTTTAATATTAGAATATAAGCGCGCCTTATTCTTATATTAACTAGTCTCTATAACTTTATATAATATACTAGCGGATTAACTATTAATAATAGCCTTAAATATAATAATAGCTAAGAAGTTAAGAAGAGATATTAGGCCGAGCTATATATAGTTATTATTAAGTAGATATTCTCTAGAGACGGTAATAATCCTCTTATAAGGTATAGAGTATAATAGGCAGGGGGTAGGTTAAAGAGTATATATTAGACTAAGGAGGGAAGAAGTCGAGGCTTATACTTAGGCGATACATAGCTAATACTAGCTTATCTAACACTAGTCCTAATCCGGACTTAGTACGCCTAGACTCTAGTTATTATATATATAATTTCCTTAATACTCCCTCTTAAGGTAACTCGAGTATAACTAATTAACCTTATAATTTTATATACTTCTAATACTATTAGATTAATTCTATTTATTTCTTAAATCTTTTAAACTTTACTTACTATAGTAGTTTTATTATACTATTAGTAATTATATTATCTATTAAAATAAACTCTACCTGTACTCTCTTTTACTTAGCTAAGTCTTAGATAAAGTAATAGTATACATTAATATACTTAGATCTCTTATTTAGCTAGGTATTCTTTATTAATACGATTATACTCTAATTATCTTTATATATCTATATAATGTATAGATTCTTACTAATATATTTTCTAAGCCCTAGCTAGGTCTTATAGAATCTATATAATCTATTAATTCTACTTTATATAAGATACTAATATAATATACTCCGATTTATAGCTTAATATTAAAACAAAACTTTACTTCTTACTTAACTATAATATCAGACTACTATAGAATATAATAATATTTCAGATATACTCTTCCGGTTCTTTTTATTTGTAGCCTAGTTTATATCTAAATATACTTTTAAGTTTATATCTCTTTTTATTAGTAAGTATATAATCTTTAACTTAATTATTAATCTTAAGCATTAAAATAGGTGTTTTAGTATATAGCTATAGTATTTTATAGGATTACTTATATATTAGCTTAATCTTATAAGAGTATATACTGTATTGGGTTATATTAGGACTGTTATATATATTAGGCTTCTAATTACTTATTAATATTTAGATATGTTAATTCGTTTATTACTTTAGTTTACTAGTTATAGACTTTTATAATTCGTAGTAGGTATTTTCTTCCCTTTTACTTTCTTACTTATAATACTATATCTCTTAAGTACTAATATTACATATTATTCTTAATCGATTATAATAGAGTAAGCCTTATAATCTCTTATAACCCTAGTACTAAGTATTTTCTTAATCTCCCCTAGAGCCTTAGTATTAAAATAAGTACTAAGCTCACTATAGAACTAATTAATCTTCTTAGTTAACCTTACTATAGTAATAATATTATTAATATATACTATTAATAGAAATTTTCTTATATATAAATAAGTAAGGATTAGCTTAGCTCTACTTAAATCCCTATTAAATAAGATCTTTTTACATTAGTATATTCTAGTCTCTAGTTACTTACTTTAGATTATAGAGACTTTATAGAACCTACTAGACTTTCTCTTTAGGAAGTTATACTCCTTTTAGTAGTTAAAATAAAATCTCTTTCTTTAGATAAGATTCTATAAAAGTATTCTTAATATTAAATTAGTAGTACTCTAAGTCTTCTTAAGCTATAGTTGTAAAGAATAGTCGGAGCATATCTATTTAAACTATTAAAGTAAAGGTTTTAGTAAAATCCTTCTCTTAAATCTAGCTAAAACCTCTTATGATAAGCCTTACCTTAAATCGCTTAATTATACTATTCTTAAGAGTTTTAATAGTATATATCTATTTATATAATACTTAATTCGTACTAGTTAGAAAGATAATATCTTTAAATATATTATTCTAACAAAGGGTAAGAAGTTCCTTAGCTATAGCTATCTTCTATCTTCCTCTATACACTAGATCTTCTACTACCTACTTATAGGTCTATAAAATCTATATACTTATAATAACTTCTACTAGAAACACTAAGTTATATTTTAATAGAACTTCTAGTTTATTAATATCTACTCTATTATTATTATAAATAGCTTTTATAATTATAGCCTAAACTTTTTTAATCTCTAGTTCTCTTTCTAGCTTCTTTTCTATATGTTTTTTTACTAACTGTGACAGACGTGCTTCAGGTAGAACTCAGAACAATTAACACTCTATTCTTAGGACAAAAGACGAGGAAAGAAGGAGAGCTCGAGAGAGCTGGGAACTAAATACAGGTCGTGCGCGCTAGCGCCTCGCTAAGCGAGCATGTGACATCCAGCCCTCGTGACCATAACCGTCACAT
>CAJVRM010000074.1:0-14816 GCA_911693285.1 Hymenoscyphus albidus | reverse complement strand
GAGGGAAGCCAGGTGTCGAATTTATGAGCCTGGCCAGTGAATTTGTCAGGGTCTGGGAGGGAAGGTTTAGGCTTTGCGGATGTTCTTGACCGGAGTAAGTGAATCTCGTCGCGCTGTCGCTGGACTTCAGCTTGCAACTCAGCGATGGCGGACTGAACTTGAAGGGCATCCATTGTAGAGAAGTCGAAAAAAGAAGAGGTTTCGTCGTGTTGTAAAGTGTAGGGTTCTTGCGCACAAGAAAGTGGTAGAAATCGTGAGAATTGAGACGTAAGATCGTGGACCTGAACTTGGACGTGAACGTGAACTTAGACCTGGGATACTTAGCCTCAACTAAGGGTCTTTTGTAATGTGACAGACGTGCTTCAGGTAGAACTCAGAACAATTAACACTCTATTCTTAGGACAAAAGACGAGGAAAGAAGGAGAGCTCGAGAGAGCTGGGAACTAAATACAGGTCGTGCGCGCTAGCGCCTCGCTAAGCGAGCATGTGACATCCAGCCCTCGTGACCATAACCGTCACACTAACTAAGTAAAATATATTAGTATAGGCGCGAGCGTAGATATAGGTATAAGCGTAAGTATAATTAGTACTACAACTATAGATATATTTAGTATAGGCGTACTCGATTAGGATATTAATATAGTACCTTCTAAGTACTACTATAGATCTAGAATATCTTATAGTAGTTTATTATCTTAATTATATTTAGTTTCTTTATTCTAAGTAATATTATTATAGGTATCTTTATCTTAATTTTACTTAGCCTAAGCTTTAATATCCTTAATATTTAGTATATCTACTTTTATAAACCTTAGTATATTAAATAGTAGGGTATATTAAGGTAGTACTACTTAAGGAATAGTTAGAGCTACTACTTAAGGTAGTAACTTTTATAGAGTAGTAGTTTTATTTATAGGTCTTTTTTAAAAGTTATAATCTTTTATAATATTCTTTGTCTTTTATAGTCTACTTAGATAGTTTTAAATCCTAAGGTTAATATTACTACTATTAGTCTCTTTATCTACCTTAATTATACTTAATATAATTATAGCTTCTTATTCTAGAATATATACTCTTAGGTACTTAGTAGTTTACTTAATATATCCTATAAATACTCTAACTCTCTCTAGGTTAACTAGCTTATTATATTATTCTCTCACTAGAATAGTTTTTCGATTAATATAGTAGTAGTACTTACTCCCTTATTTTTATATATAATTAATACTTAGAAGAACACTTATAAAAGCTTTTATTAAGCTAAGTCTTCTACTATTAACTATAGGTTTAGTATGTATTCTATTTCTAATATAAGTATTTATCTTAGCTACTTTATCCTAGAATTCTATTAGTAATTAAGTATCTTCTAAAAGTACTTAAATATTAACTTTATTAATTACCTACTATTTATTTATTATTTTAAAGAGTTTAAGAGTATTATCTGATCTTATACTCTTAATCTTCTTATCTAATTAATATTCGACCAAAGTCTTCTAGTTAATAAGAGCTTTACTTATAGCTTTTTTTGTTTTTAGTAGTATAGCTTAGGTCTTTTATAAGTATATATTAATTATAATCAAGAGCTAAGTTATCTATTTCTATAAATAATAACTAGCTATAGTTCTACCAACTTATAGTTTACTAATCTTTTTTATTTCTAGATAAGTAAATCTTTTATAATATTTAAAATATTATTCTATATTAGTTTAAGTAATTACTTTATCTTTAGATTCTTTATATTCGCTCTTAGTATTTAGTGTAATCTCTTTATAACTTTAATATAATAGTATAAACTCTTCAATATATTTTAGGACTAACTACTTTTTATTCTTTATCTATAATATATGTCTTATTAATATTTCCTATAAACTTTATACTTAGAATCGCTTAGTATAAACGCTATACTAAAAGTAAATTAACTCTAAGTTTAAGAATATAAAGAATATTAGATAAGAATATTATTAAATTATCTTTATATTTTAACTCTACTTTACCTTTTTAGCAATATATTAATTTTCTCTTGCTAACTTTAATTTGAATAGGCTAGTTAAGACGCTTTATTAATCTAAATATTAAAGGTTAGTTAGATATATATAATAAGGCGCTAGTATTAACTAGCTAAGTAAAAGAGTCTTTTTTACTAGCTTTTATAGAGAGTATATAGCTATTAGTACTTTTAGTACCTAAATTATTATAATTATTAGTAGGGTCGTTAGACTTAGACCTAGCGATATATCCTCTATAGCGCTTTAATAAAAATAATTTTTAGACCTTCGAGCCTTAAATAGGTTAAGTCTTATTCTTAGACTATATAGCTTTCTTCTAGTCGTAGATTTTTAGGAGTATCCGAGCCTTATCTATTCTTTAGTAATTAGTAATATAGTGTTTTCTATTATAGAGGAAATAAGTCTTTAAGCTAGATCTCTATATTAGCTTCTAGATAAATTACTATTAATACTTTACTATCTACGCCGACCTAGGGTATTATACTTAGTAATATAAGCTTCTTTCTTATTAGATACTACCTTACCTAGTATTACTTAGTTTATCTTTTCTTTATATAGAACCTTAATATTATATAAGTTTTAAATCTTGTTTTTATATAATATAAGTATTTAATATTTTAATAACTTAATAGTAGCTATAAAATAGTCTAGTATACTTTAAGTAATTATACTATAAAGTTAATAATCTAGATATAATATAGTTAAGTCTATATTAATTATGTTTTATCTATACTCTTTAATCTTAGTCTAGTATAAATTAACTCTAGCTTATTTATTATACTTAAATATAGTAATCTTTACTATATATATTTCTATAGTCGACTTATTGGTCTTATTATATTTTACTTTTAACGCTTTCTATAATCCCTAAGTTAAATTATACTTAATATAGAGATTCTAGTCTTCTTTAGATAAAGTATAGTATAAAATTAACTACTTTTACTTTATCTTATAAGTAGGCCTTTTTATTATTAATATTCTATAATCTATATCCCTATCCTTATATAGTATTATTTAGATTATTAATAGAGGTATTTATTATTAATAGTATATCTACTATTAATATAGTTGACGATTTATTAGTACTAAGTTATAATTTTAGGTTTATAATCTAAGTATACTCTCTTAATATTTATTCGATAGTATATCTAACTTCCTTAGTAGTAAATTTTACCTTTATTTACTAGAACTAACCTTTATAGTTATTATAGGTAAGGATTAGGATATAAGCTTTATTCTTATAGTTGTCTATATTGTATTAGCGACTATATATATATTTATAATATAGGTTTTCATTTTATAAAGTTAGTTTATATATATAGCCTAGCTATAGCTTAGTAAATATAATATAGTATTAATATTAACCTCTCTTTAGCTTTAATAATAATTATTCCTATTCTTACTTAATAATACTTAAATCCTTACTCAATTTAGTATAGGTAGACTATTCTTACTTAATAGTTCCCTAAAGCCCTTACTTAACTTTAATTTAAGTTTCTTATATAAACTTATTAAACCCTTTATAGTTTATAAGTCTATATAATAGTTTAGTTTACTAGGGCGAACCTAGGCTTATAACCTATTAAGTAGATATCCTCTAGAGGTAGTAATAATCCTCTTATAAGTTATAGAGTATAATAGACAGGGGGTAGGTTAAAGAATATATATTAGACTAGGGAGGGAAGAAGTCGAGGCTTATACTCGGGCGATATATAGCTAATACTAGCTCGTGCGACACTAGTTCTAATCTAGACTTAGTACCCCTAGACTCTAGTTACTACGTATATAATATCCTTAATAGTTATACTAGATTAAATAATACTAGTAATAACCTCGAAGGTAATAAATATATTCCGGGATTAATTAGCCAAGAAAATATAGGTTAATTATACTATATATTTAAGAAGGTATAAGGAGGATATAAGAGTAGAATAGATAATTACTTTTTATAGAAAATAAGATATATTTTATATATTATTCTTCTATATACTTATGTTTTTATTCTAGTAATTTAAAGCTTATTAAAACCTCTAGATATTAATCTTATAGCTTTTCTTTTAGAAGGTAATTAAACGCTTTTACCTTACTTTTATTATATATAATTATATTATACGTTTATATAAACTACTAGGTAGTTAGATAAGCTTAGTAGTTCTCTAGGAGAATATAAATAGTAATATCTAAAGGAGTCTTCTTCTCTTATAGCTAACGCTATTCTATATATTCCTATTCCTTATACTTCTTAACTACTACCTACCTAGCCTTACTTAATAACTTCTATAAAGTTATTAAGTACTATACTAATATTAACTTTCGGGGTACGGAAGTGCTTCTTAGATAGAACTAGTATATTAGACTTACTATCGCTTTTATTTAATCTAACTTTTAATAAATTCTTAGAGTTATTCTTTTATTATTTATACTTCTTAATACGCTCGACAAGGGTAGGTATAGCTAACTTTTTAGTAGATTTAGTAAATACTACTTCTTTACTAGTAGCGAACGTTACTATGAGTATCTCTTATAAAAGGTCGCGGTAGATAAGTACGTTAGATTTACACTATTTAATACTTAGATAAAACCTATTTTTATTAATTAGTATATAAATTATTATAAATAGTAATAAATATACTTTTATAAAACTATTCTAAAGATTATTATTATTCTAAAAGAGTATATAGGTTTAATTTCGAGTTTTTATAGTAAATTAGTTTAGTATATAATAACCTATAATAGAGGTGTTTATAAACACTTAAGTAATTCTATCGCGAGAGTCCCTTCTTTTCTTTTTATAAATAATCTATTTAATATTCTCATCTTAATATATTATTCGCCTTTTATAAACCAATATAATTAATGTAGTTATTATATTCTATTATGAATAGTAGCGGATTTAGTAATAGGTTTAAGAGTTAGTAATAATCCGTAGACCTATAAAACTAATAATAATAATAATAACTATAACCCACCCTCGCGTTTATATCTAACGAACTCTTAGAGAATATTGATAAGCCTAGTACTCTTACTTAAGCTACTATAGTAAACCCGGCTCTTTTCTAATAAGTATTTAAAGCTATTATAACTAAGTATAAAGAGCTTAGAGATAATAACGTAGCTTTAGAGTTTATAAATAAGTTACTAGATAAATCTTATACTAAGGTAGTTTATAATAAAGAAAAAGTAAAAGTAGAAACTAAGTTATTAAATAAGAGAATACTAACTTATAATTATAAATATAAAGCTTTTAAGAATAACTCTAAAAATAAGGTTACACTTAAGTAAATATACTAGCTTCTCCTTCTACTCTACCGGCTCTACCTATATTACCTATATTACTAGCTCTACTAGTATAACTACCTTTATAATAAGCGACGTTTTATTTCTTAGTATATTCTAATCCTTTTAAATTTAGTAGAAAAGCTTATTCCCCTAGTAAACTTCGTAGTTATCTTATTAATATAAGAATTAAGCTTACTTAGAACCGAGATTAGTAGCTTATTATTACGGAATATACTAGGAGCGTACTAGGCTAAACCCCTTAGCTTAGTTAACGTTCCTTTATATACTATATAGCCCGTACTTTACCTAAGTAACGTTTCATGATTAGTTAAAGAAGCCTTCTAGAACTATCTAACTAATTAGGGTATAGTATACATTAGTTAGCTACTACTACTTCTTTAAATAGTATCTTACTTTATATTCTAAATATCATACCTAACTTTATCCCTAATATTTAGTAGTAATACTTAGGATCTAAGTTTATCTTTAATTTATTCTTAAACTAATTTTAATTAGCCTCTAGATTAAGATACTAGAGAACCTCCTCCCTCCTCTTAATATCTTATCTTATATTATAGTAGTATTTATAATTCTATATAAATATAAATACTACCTACGAACGTTAATAGCACTCTTAATCTATTAAATCTTAGTATTAATAAGTTTTAAAAACACGTTACTATACTCTATTTAACCTAGTTAGAAACATATTTTAATTCTAGGCTTAATCCTTACCTACTATTTATAAAACTCTATAGTAATTATATCTACTAGAAATCTAATAGGTAAACCTTTAAGACCTAGTTAAAGAACTTCTTACAAAAGGTTAATATAGCTAACGGAACTACTAGTAGAAGTAATAGACCGTCTTCTAGTAGAAATAAATAACCTTCTAGTAGAGTAGGAAGTAGTAATTTAGGAGGATAATAAGCCGGTAATAATATACATAACTCTTAGGGAATTAGAGTAAATAATAATAATTAAGGTAGTTAGAATCTAATTTCTTCTTTTTAACCTTAACTTACTTTCACCCCGGGGTTATTAAATACTTAAGGATAGATTAACCTAATAGTAGCCTTTATTTACTTTTAATAATAGAACTAGATTATAGCTTAATAATTCCTATAGCTTAATTAATAAAAATTAGGCGTTATGTAGAATAACTAGGGATAAGCTATAGAAAATCTAGGATAATAAGAATAAAGTTAAGGTCTAGGCTAACCTCTAGTTTAAGTAGTAATGGTCTATAAGATTCGACCCGAAGATATTAGTTATTTTAATCCTAAGGATAATAAAGGAACCATTAAAAGTAATAGTAAATTTATAGTTTATATAGATACTTTTACCTTTTATAATAAGCTTTAACGTCTTATTTAAGATTATACTCTACTAGAAGTTATAGTATTATTACTATCTATTTTATATAGAGACGCTATAGCTTAGTAAAATAATAAAATAAATAAGTAAGATTAAGACTTATTACTTATAAATCTTAATAACCAAGTTAAACGTTTAAAGGATCGATTTTATATAGATCTATTAAGAGCGAACTTTATACTTAATAAGGTTTAGTTACTAAAGTTAAAAGAGACTCTTACTTAATTTATAATAAGAGTTTAAAGAGCTATAAAGTATTTAAGCTTTTCTAATAATTATAGTTAAATAATTTAGATTTATAATTATATATCTCCTAATATATATTAGAAAGTTAAAAGACCTACTAGTAGGACTTATATAAATAAATAGCTATATAAGCTTTATTAAACTAAGCTTTTATTAGAATAAATAAAAGTAAAGTAGAAACGTAAAAGAAAAGAAAAGTAGTAAGATTATATAGTAGAGTCCTTCCTTAATTCTTAATACTCTAAAAACTACTTTTATAATAACTATTAATAATTAGAACCTCTTAGGAATAACTACTAGTAAAACCCGCGCTATAGATATTAATAAAACGAATCTACTAAAAAGAACCCTTCGAAACCTAATAATAAGAAACCTGAATAACTATAAGATAAGAATAAATAGAGTAAATCTTATAAAGGATTAAGATTTTAGTCTTAACTAGACTATAGGGATAATTATAGAGATAATCGTTATAAGAACAACTATTATAATAGTTATAATAACCGGTAACAAGGTAGATACTTTACGTAGACTTATAAAGGATAAAAGGTATTTATTATTAAAGAATATTCTTCGGATAATAATTCTAAAGATAAATATTATAGAGCAGTATACTCTAACAATAACTATAATAACTTTACTAGTTATATTATTATGAATTTAGAGTAAAAGGCTAAATCTTCTAAATAAGTACTTACTATAGCACTTAACCTTAAACTAGAACTAATTAAAGCTTAGTTAGTTTATTAACCTATATTAGATATAGTTAACTACTATTATTATAGACTGTCTTTCTCCTTAAATAATAGGCTCTATAGTTACATTATATAAGATTAGTATTATAGCTTATAGGTAGGTACTATATAAGCGGAAGACTAAAAATCTAATAAAACTTTACCTATAAACGAAATCCTAGTAATTACTTTAAAGGTTCCTTTAGATATTACTATAAGTAGCTTTATATATAAAAAGTACTATATTATAGTAGTATCTATTTAGTTCGAGAAGAATAGAGACTAGTATAAAGCTTATGTGGATTTTAGAACTAATATAAGTCTTATTAATAGAGAATTCCTTAAGAAGATTTAGCCTTAAGCTAAGCTTAAAGTTTATACTAAACTAATTAATTTAAAAGGAATTAATAAAACTATAGTAGTTTTATTTAAATACCTCTTTTTAGATATGTTTTTTAAAAGAATTAATAGTTCTATAATGTTAGGTAAGAAATAATCTAAGAAACCTACTATTATATACTTTAAATATAAGGTTTATATTATTAATAAATTAGTACCTAAGATACTAATTAGTACTAATATTATATATAGTACCCGAGAATATCTTACTCAAGCTTAGTAAATACTACGCTTTTATTGGTAGTTATAAAGTTAATATTAAGCTCTTTTTATAACTAAAATAAAAGTTTCTAATAATTCTAATTTATACTAAAAAGGGTATAGAGATACCTCTAAAGAGTAAGGTTCTTATACTAATTAATAAAAGTATTCTCCTACTAAAGAAGGAATAAAGTTAGCTCCTAGAGCTAGATAACTATAATATTAGAATTTATACTATACTCTTAGATAAGTCTACTACTAGTATTATAGTATAGAATAATAGTAACTCTACTATTTATATTTCTTATAATTAGTAAATAAGCTACGCCTCTATTATTAATAAAGAGTGGTATTTTTAGGTCTATAATAAAGACTCTAATAATACCAAAAGTTAAATTAAATAATTAGCCTTACGCTCGCCTTCTTACTATTTAAATAGAGCCTGTTTAACCTATTTAAACCTCTAATATAGAAACCTGGTATTCCTCTAGTAGTATAATTTATAGTATACATAATAAAGCCGCGAAGATCTCCGCTATCTTAGATGATATACTAGAAATACTATTTAAGGACTAAGGATATATTAATATTCTAGAGGATCTTTAGATAAGAATTTAACCAAAGGATAGATAGTAGAATAAAGTAATAGGCTACGCGAAAGTATACCCTTTAAGTAACTATAATAAGAAAGTTATTAAAGATACTATATTAGATCTACTCCTAGCTTAATAAAGAATTAAGCATACTTAAGGAGTAACTCCCTTCTTATAGCCGATCTTTATAGCTAAAAAATGTTATACTAGATAGAACTATAAAGTTTTGAGCTATTATTAATATTCAAGGTCTTAATTCTATTATTTTACCTAATACTTACTCAATGCTAGTTATAGATAATATTATTAATAACCTTTATAGTATAACTTAAATCTTAATAATTAACGTAATATCGTTCTTTTAATAATAGCGTATTTATTCTAAGAGTTAATAGATTATAACCTTTATTATATATAAGGGCTAGTTTTAATCTAGTTATATAATTATAGGATAGGAATACTTTAGTATATACTTAATAGTAAATAGACGCTATATTCATAAATTTACTATCTATTAAGATTTATATAAATAATAGTATTTATACTAGCAGTACCTTTAAAGAGTATTTAGTTAATTTATAAGCTATATTAGAGCTATTAAAAGGATTAAAGTACTTCTTTAGTTTTCTATCTATAATAGTACTTAGATATTATATTAATACCTTTAGATATTCGAATATAAACGAGTATATTATAATAATTAAAAACCTCGAGTTTCTATAAACCCTTAAGGATTTAGAAACCTATATTAGTATAACTAGTCGGCTACGTTATTTCGTAAAGGATTATACTACTAAAATTAAGCCTCTCTAGTCTAGGAAAACTTTCCTTTTATAAGGAGCTCTATATAATAGACTATAGTATAAATAATTTACTAAGTCTATACTATTTATTTAACTAACTACCAAGGAGTTAAATTCTTTTAAGGAAGTATAATAAGCTCTTTATTAAAAGATAGTATTAGTTTATACTTTACTAGACTAATAGTTATATATAAATATTAATACCTGTAGTAAGAAAATTAGTACTATAGTTACTACTCTTCGAAAGAATTAGATTTAAAGGATATACTAGTTAATACTTAAATTTAACTAACTATATTTCTTTCTTATAAGTTAAATACTATAGAGCGTAATTATTAGCCTATAGAACTTAAAACTACTAGTTTAGTATAGGTTTTATAAAAGACTTATATTTATATCGACTCTACTAAGAAGAAGCTAGTAGTTATATTTATAGAGTATATTATAATAGTAAAGATAGCTTAAAAGTCGGACCTTACTATTACAATTTCTATAGAAAAAACTAATACTCGAAGTATTTATACTTCCAAGTTTATCTCTTATTTTAACTTAGATATTAGATATAGACTAGGACTATATTATATTATACTAGACACTTCATTACGTTTAAAGGCCGAGGATTTATACGAGCTCTTTAAAGAAGGACTAGGAGAATTAGATACTCTAGCTATTGTAATAGTAAGAGTCTTTATAATAACGTTAGTCGAAATATCTCCTAAATTCCGGACTTAGTTACTAGAAGGTTATAAAGATACTATTTAGAAGGATATTAAACGTAATATCCTATAAAATAACTCTCTTAGTATAAATAAAACTATATTCGCTTTTAACGTTCGCGATAGTTTAATATATAAATTACTACCTATTAGTATTAATAGACTCTTATTATAACTTTATTTACCTAGCAAGTTAGTCTCTTAAGTACTTAACCTAATCTATAATAATAACTTCTCTAGTTTTTAGAAGATATTTAACGTTTATTTAAGTATATTTTTTATACCTAGATTATTTAGAATTATTTAATCTTATCTTTAATACTAGATATACTAACTAAAGCGTTATATACTAATTACTTTAACCTTTAATAATACTACCTATTATATTCTATATATTAATAATTAACTTTATCTTTATCTTACCTATTACTTCTAGTAACTATAACTCTATACTATTAGTTATATATAAGAGGTCTAAGAAAATAGCCCTTATTACTAGAAAATCTACTTAGATAGCTAAGAAATAAAAACAAGCTTTTATTTTTTAGCTTTTATATATAAATCAAAATATTTCTAAAGTTATTATATTAGATTAAGACCCTAAGTTCCTATTTAAATTTTAGAAGGGAATATTTAAGAAGCTCTAAACAAAGTTACTTTTTAGTACTATATATTACGCTTAAATAGATAGATAAAGTAAACGTACTAATTAAATCATAAAATCGCTATATAATTTTATATTAACTAGTTATATAATACTACTAAATAGAATAAATACCTTCCTTTACTTCAATTTAAGCTTAATAATACGCTATTATCTCTTAATAGTAGAACTCCGAATAAGAATACGTTTAGGTTTAAACTAAATAATATTATTGATTTTTTAGGAGAGGACTTATCTATATAACTATAATCCGCCTAGGAGTTAACTAAATCCCTTAAACTTACTTAAATATATATAAAAGCTTACTTTATTAAGAAATATAAACCTTTATTCTTTTAGCTAGGAGATACAGTATTTCTTAAACTCTATAAGAGATATTACTTACTATTAACTAAGATCCTTAGACAAAAGTTATCTTATTAGTATATTAGTCTACTTAAGGTTCTTAAGCGGATTAAACAATTAGTAAGTATATCGACTTAAGTTACCTACTAAATAGCGAATTTATAACGTTATCTCCGCTACTTAACTTAAGCTAGTCTCTTAAGATATAGATCTATTTAATTATTAACAACCTCTACCTAAACCTATTATTATCGAAGGACATATTTAGATTAAGAAGATTATATATAAGGAGATTACTAAGACTAGCCGCGTATAATATCTCATTCGATAGAAAGGATATAGTCCTAAAGAGGATTAATAGACTAATCTCGATAAGTTAGATAGTACTTTAGAGTTAGTAGCTAACTTTAATGTATAAGTAGCCCCGGAACGTGCTACTATAAGGACTTCTTGTTATAGAAAGTAGTATTATTATTAGGTTTTTATTATTAGATATAGACTTAGTATTATTAGTACTTATTAAGAGTCTACTTATTATAATACTAAGGGTAGCGTCTTTTGTTTTTTAGGCGGTAATTATTATAGAATACACTAGGAGCGTACTAGGCTAAACCCCTTAGCTTAGTTAACATTCCTTTATATACTATATAGCCCGTGCTTTACCTAAGTAACGTTTGATAATTATTTAAAGGAGCCTTCTAGAACTATCTAACTAATTAGGGTACGGTATATATTAGTTAGCTACTACTGCTCCTTTAAATAGTATCTTACTTTATATTCTAAATATCATACCTAACTTTATCCCTAATACTTATAGAGAATAACTATATAAACTATATTTTAAGTACCTAAAAACAAGGTACGTAAATATATTAACCCTTATATTAACGAACTCAGATAGTAGAGCTCTACTTTATAGTTCGTTAATATTAATCTAGTATAATACTCTATAATACTCTTACCTTAATATAAAATTTTCCCTTATTCCTTAGATTTCTAAAAAGGACTCTAGAATGCTTTGTAAGAGTAGGAACGTTGAACCTTTTCTACTTACTATATTAGGTAAAGCGTATTCCTACTTAAAATAGATTTATAGGGTTATTTAAGTACTATCTTATTCTCGAAGGGTATATTTTTCTAATATATACAAGTACTACTATATAGGTATGAAAAGCTATATATATATATATATAGATAAGGCTTAAAAGTATATGTATAGCTCTCAGTATAACTCCTCGCGTATATAAAGTAATACGAGTTTTTACTCTCTCAAGAAGGCTATAGAGTCTCCCTAGAGACTCTTATACTAAGATTACCGTTAATACTATCTTTTACCTCCTTAGTAAAACCTTCGGTAACCCTTACTTACGTAGTAATAGCTTTACTAAAGTAATACTAGAACTAACGAATTTCTTTCCTACTTTATATCTCTTTATATTACCTTAGACTTATAAGAATATAAAGCTTATATACTTTTACTTAGTACTTTAAATTTGTATATTCTTAAGCGCCTTATATAGAACCCTTTTTATTATAAGATGCTTAACCTTTATAACTTAGTTACTATTATTAAGAATACTAACTATATTTACTAATAGTATTTTAGTAAAGCCTTCTTACTTATAAAGAAGCTAGCTAGTATATTACCTATAGTTATTACTTTTTTTATCGTTCCTATAGCTAATCCTAGTAACCTGATAGAATTAGATACTCTAAAGATCAGTAGTAAGGTAGTTTAAACTAAGAAAGATATTAATAAGGAAAAATAGGCGCTTACTAATAAGAACAAGAAGGTATATAAGGTATATTAGTTAAAGTATAACCTTTATTTTTACTATAACTCTTTATACTATAATCTTATAATACTATATCTAAAATTAAAGGAGGCTAAGAAGAAAAAGAAAGTAAAGGAGAATGTAATAGGAAAAGTATAGTTTTTTAAGTAATAGTTATTATTAAAGATATATATAGAAAAAGATATTAAAACTCTTTCTACTTTAGGAAAAGTAGAAGAATATTATAGAAGTTCTTTATAAAGTAGTTTGTAAGGATTTTATAGATACTTATATGCCCCTTTATTAACATTTAAGCTAGCTTAACTATTATTTAAGTATACTTAAAAGAGATTAACTTAGATTAAGCTTAATTAAGAAGTATTAAGGGAGATTAGGAGAAAGGTAAGTAATTATTTATATCTGACTAGCTTAATATAGTTCTTAAGCTACGTTAAGCTAATCTTTAGCTAGAGTAAGTAATAATTATAAGCTATTTTAAGCTAGATTATAAATTAAGTAGACTTTAAACTATTTAAGTTATATTCTAAGTTAATGTAGTTTCAAGTATAAGTTAGAATAGTTTCCAGTATAAGTTAAGTTAACGTTAATATAAGCGAATACCTAAAGATACTTATAGAACTATTTAAGAAACTAAACTAGAGTATATACTAAGTAGTTATTTTATATTTATTAAATAAAAGATTAATAATCTTCAAATATATTTAAATATAACTTTAATATAAATTAAATTTAATATATATTAAATTATAATCAAACTTATATTATAAATCTATATAAATAGTTACTTAATCTAAGTTAGTATTAGTCTATTATATATAAATTAGTTATATATTTAGCTTATACTTAAATCTTATATTAATTAATATTAAAAAGTACTTAGAATAGTTTTTTTTTCTTTAATAATTTTCTCTTTACTTTATATAGTAACTAGCCCTAATTTTAGTATCCCTAAACGTTTTAGACCTTGCGCTATAAGTCTATATACCTCTGAAGTTTAGCCGGCGTAGTAGGCGGGCGGAGTATTCCGTAGCCGGGACTAAGGCGACGCTAAGACCTTGGTGGCGCGGCGCTGTCAGTGCACGGGCTACCCGATCATTCCACCTTTACGACTTCGACTACCCTCGAAGTACTCGATCGATAACCCTCTGTTCGAAGCGCTCGACTACCCTCTCCCGAAGCGTACGAAGCGCTCGAAGTGTACGACGACGACCACTCGTACGACGACCCGTATATAGTAGTAGTATAGCTAGTATATAGTAGTAGCATAGCATATAGTGGCGGCATAGCATATAGTAGTATTATAGCTAGCTAGCATATAGTAGTAGTATAGCATATAGTAGTAGCATGGTATATGGTAGTAGTATAGCTAGCATATAGTCGTAAAAGGGCGTGTTTCGTGGGAGTAGTATAGGCACGAATATAACGCGAAATCACGTGATTATTTATTTTTTGGGCTATTTTCGAGTAATTCAACGTATTAATACTAGTTTCGAACTAGTTTCAACCCTACCTTAACCCCTTGAACCGCTCTAGAACCCTTGAACTACTCCGGAACCCTAAACTTTTCAAAGGGTTATAGAATCGGACTCGGTTTTGATACCGGCTTAGCTCCGGCCTAACTCCGGCTCTACTAGCGTCGCTCAAGGGTTCCTCATCGGTT